>JAQGBY010007530.1:0-11639 GCA_034698785.1 Mycogona germanica | reverse complement strand
TCCAACCAAGCACACCATACCACATACAATTACCGGAATAATATTTTCAATATAAAAATAAAATAAAATAACAATATAAAAACCATAAATAATAAAATAGATATTTTAAAAATGATTCTTTTTCAATTGAACATAACAATTGTCAAACGATTGAAAAACAAATTTTTAAAAATGTCGTGTGCGTTTATCGTGTGTTATCGTGTAACTTAAATTAACAGGTAAATTTAAACAATTAATTTTAATTGGTGGTTACTGTAAACCCAGGCAAAGCTGGGTAACCTTCTTGTTATGAATTGTGTTGTCTGGGTAACTCTCTCTACTCATAATCATATATCCCCCATAATCCAATAATCGAATCCCAAAAACTATTTCAGAGCAGCTTGCAGTTATGTTGAGTTCACACTACCAAGATGTTTAATCCAGGACTCTTAACTTAATCAATTAAATTATTTCATAGAAATATCTAATAAATAATTATTTAATAACTTTGAATCGCTAATTTTATGAAAATAAATTTGGGCAGCTTCGTATCTGTCTTCAATTTCGATTCAAATTCACTCGCTTCTCCAGTGCTGTCATATAACGAATATCTTTCACCAATAAAAGTTTGAAGTCCAGAAATATTGAGGAACCAGCTTTCGTACGATATAGGGAAAGAGTTGCGCATCAATTCTGTTTAATTGGCAACAAAAAATATAGTTTCATCAGGCGAAGTAGTTTGGCGCAAAACATTTATTGTAAATATGCAAACGAATCGACGAGACACCATAAAATATTTTTCTTCATTCGAGGGATGGCAAACGATATCGGTTTCCGTAACTCTAATTGCCTCGCTATGTTTTTTTCTGGCTCCGCGGCCAAATCCTTAAAGCAACCCCCATCCTTCTTCACCCCCTCGTAGACTCTTTTCCAGTCCATCCGGTTGCTTTTATGTTGTTCCCCCCACGAACCCAGACAACCTCGAAATGAGACGCATAAAAATAAACGAGGTGGGTCATATAAAGTATGGCGAATTGCAGAAGCGCATAAAACAAATATGGCGCAAAAATGTTTCAGCCCGAATCAGAGAAACGGGAGAAAAAAATAAAAATGAGCAACCCGGCATCGAGGAAAATTAGTCAATGCAGGCCAATTTCAAATTGACATCGATCCACATAAAAATTGTGTCAGCAGCCTGTTCATCCCCCGCACCACTATGATCGACGATCTATCCTGAGGGCAACAGTGGTGGCGCTGCTGTCGTTCTCGGGAAACCAAAGCGTTTACGCATACACCATAAAATCATCGTTTGCCATCAGGCCTTCACCAATACATTCTCGAGGCTTATCCATGTAGAGTCAACAATCACAAAATAACATACGTTTAGATTTCTCCAGAGACAGCAGTCAGCAGACCTTTCTCATGTCTTTTAATAATTTTCTCGGAAACATGCACTTAAAATTTATGATTATGCAAATCTAATTTTTTATAGAAACTAAATCAAGTCAGACAATCGTAAAAATTCCAACGCCGACAAAAATCCACCCCCACTATTTTTTTAAAATCCACTGTATCACAACTATTTCAACTGTATTCATCTATATCACAACAAGGGTACATTTTCACAAGTGCCCCGGGATCGAATAATCGAGAGCTCGCGCCTGGAATCGAACCCGGGACCGCCGAGCCACAGTCACTCATTTCCTGTCTGTTCTACGATAGCTCGCGAACGGTGTAACGCATTCATCTGAAAACCATATTGGACGTAGTTGCGCAAATTCTACGGTTAACGCAACTTATTTGAGGTCTTTATGTTGTTGCGTTCATGAGATACGAAAATAACAAATATATCACATAGTCTATTGACGCTGGCGTGTTACGATTGCGAGCATGGCCATGGTTCATTGGATGAATGGAATATACACTGACAAGTGTCGCCATCTACCGGCATTTCGGGGGGAAGGGTCTGAGAGGTGGGAGGTTTGAACGAAGCTGTAATTGGGGTAAAATAAGGGGGAGTGTCTAAAGACGTCATAAAAGCAAAGATGATTGTGAACTTTAGGACTATCGAAAACGGGTCGCGAAAACACGAGCAGGAAAAGTCAATTCCGATAAGCGTCAGATCTTGGAAAGTGAAATTTACTCCTCACTACAAATTTATTTTCTTTACCCAACTTGCCTAACCTAACCAAACCTAACTGACCTTACCTAACTCACACAAAACCTACTATTTGGCGTAGCGGTGCCATCACAGGACGGCACAGTCACTTTCCAACAACTGACGGTTATCGCAATTGACGAGTATTGTTCGTGACGTGAATCCGTAGATATTTCACCGGAAGGCGCTGAAATAATCAAAGTGGTCACCGGTAGTGGCTGACGGAGGCCTCGCGAGGATAATGAATGAAGTAATCCAATGTAAGCGAGTTGCACCTCTCGAGCGCCTAGGCCTAGCTCTCTAGCTCTCTCTCTCTCTCTCTCGCTACACTGTCGGCAAAATGCGATTGGTTGTTTCGGCAATGTTCAATTTGTGTATGGAAGATTTTGTGCGCCGTTGTTACTCACGGATGCATGGAATAATACCGAACCCCGATGAAAACGATGATTCTCCGGGTGCGGGACTTGGCGGGGACTAGGTTGGGGGACTAGGTTGGGGAGGACTAGGTTAGGGGGCGTCGGCGGCGCCTGCCCGTGTTTATTTACCCCGCTGCCGCTTCAGCAAGTTCAGCACTCTCTCGCTGTTTGGCGCTCGTGCAATATTGATTAGGCGAAGCCGATGCCACCCAAATAATTACAAGTTCTCAGCCACTAGTACAGTGTGGATATACACGGAGAGAGCTAGCGCAGCGCCACTTGATGTATACGCACTCCGAGCCCGATTACGCGGCTAGCACTAATGGATGTGCCCACATATGGCGTGTACAGTGTGTACTAGGCGAGCTATAGGCGATCGCCGTTCTCTCGATAAAGAAATATTTGCCCAACAATTAATCGAGGTTCCTCCGAGTCGATGGATAAAGCCGCCAAAGATTGTGGATCTTCTCTTAAAACGTGGGCGCGTGGTGCGACATGGGGATTACGTATTTATCGATTTTGAAAAAAAAGAGGTCGCACACGGCAACACTGTCTAAGCTGGGCAGACTTAAAAAACACATTTTAAATCCAGTCAACGCGCTCCTGAATAGTGGCAAAATTCAAATTTTCCGGAATTCAAACTGGGAAAATAAAAATCATACTTTTTAAGATTCACTTTTGTTTCTTTATAAATGTGTCACTTGAATTGCAAAAAGCATTTATTTCATCGAGTGAACTTTTAAAATGCAGCGTCTTCCTCAATTGTAAAATAATATTTAACTCGAATTGCGTCATAAGAACTTTTCAAGATTCCAATTTTTGAACCACAGTAAAATGCTTCGGTAACATTTAACCAGTTTTGTTAATTGTCGCCGATTTATAAATCTGGCAACACTTTCCATCGTAATATTCAATATTTCGCAAAACCCTTTGTAATCCAAATAAGTGTCATCAAAAATAATTATTTATATAAAAATTACACTATTATTTTGACCAATATATGGACAAATGGACATTGCAAGATTTCTGAAATTTTCGTATCCAAATAAATAACAACAAAATTGATTACATAAATACAGAATGATCTTCAGAAAATTCTGGAAATTTTGGAATTGCACCAATTCCAAAATTTAGATTAGTGAAAAATTAGTAAAATATTAGTGAGAACAAAATTATTTGAAATATAAAAACTCAAAAACACCATTTCTAAATGCAGTGTACTGTACTCGAAATCTGACGGAGATACAAATATAAAATAAGACGTAACCAAATCCAAAATGTAATTTATACTAAAATGTAGATCTACTGTACATGTACATAAAGCTACGAATGTGATCGATTTGTATTTTCCCAGCGCCGGAACAAAAACTGCGCAAACCTAAAAATTCGGTCCCTAGATATCTCGTAGTACATCAAGTCCGTTGTTTATTCTATTGAAACTAGATTGGCTTTATCCCTGTACTAGGGCGGCGAATATCTTCTCGAAATGTCACGCTAATGCTCGATGTTTTTTCCTCCAGATTTACAAGAAGAAGTAGAAGAGAAAAAAAAACAGCTCAGAGCCGGTTTCGTGATAATGGCTTATTTTTCGAATTAGACCCGATTATAATGAATGTTATCACCAAGTAAGTTCCACAGAAGGCTGACGAAAAAAATTTAGGAATTTCTTTTTTCTCCAGCGAATGTGTTTCTTCGTAATGGAACAATTAGTCGCACTACCGTGCAGAACGACGTGCCACCAAGCTTGCCCTATTTGTCATTCCAGCGTTCGCAAAAACAATGTGATGGAGGCGGAGAGTTGCCGTTTGGTTGGCCAACTAGAACGCCAACATTTCCGGATTCTTAAATAACATTGAAAATTTGTTAACCGTGATAGGGGAGTTCATGGAATAATGGCCTGCACTTAACCTGATTAAGCGCAATCGCAATTGAACCAGCAGCGCCAATTTGTCAGGTCAGATAAACGAGAACGAGACAAACAAGGTAACACAAGTTGACATTGCTCAAGCTATCAACCATTCTAAGATAAACTTTACCAGTCATCAAATTTAATATTTCAATAGTAATTATTGATTAAATATTTTTAAAAAATGTCCGCATCGCTCGTCTGGCATCGTCTTGGCCGGAAGAAAGTATTTTCAAATATTTCTTGAAACTCTGTTTTGTTCGTGTATTGACTTTAGATGTTCACTTGTCTAAGGTATTAGTTAAATGATAATTATAAATTCGTGATCTAGTGTAGCAAATGTGGTTAGCATCACTGGTGTCACGTGAGAGCGACAACAGCGCCATTTTGGTCAAGTGGAGAGACGCCATCTTGGAATTTATCTTTTTAATGGCAATGCTTAATACTTCAATGACCGATATCTCGAGAAATACATAAAATAGAGATTTGAAATAACTTGTACTCGAAACAATCTAAAGCTGAAATTATATTAAATTTCGTTAAGCAGTTCGCAAGTAAACGCCAAGGTAGACAAATTAAAGAAAACTATTGAATATAAAAAAGGATTATAACATAGATCGAATTGAATCGATCAATCGAATTTGAAACTCCAAAATGCAGTTGTAATCTCAAATTTCAATATTGAGTTTAATTGATTCGACCAAAATCAACTGAGAGCTCAAGTTCCTGATTTGGTCAATTTTTTCAAAAATTAATTATTTGTATTTCCAATTGTTGACACTTTACAACAATGCTGCTGGCTTCCTACCTGAGCCAAAATTAATATACAAATATATATATATTTAAATTTCGCTTCGATCGGATAACAATTTAAATTGCTTATGTGTGAGAAAACCATGCAACCATTTAAGACACCTTTTTTGAAAGAGTTTAACCAGACCACTGATTAAACATTCCGAAATTTAATTCCCACGCTTGACTGCTTACAGTTTGCCAAGAAATGGGGATTGGAATCGTCAAAGTTTAAGTACCCCGCTGCGGTTTTTATTTAGGGGAGATTAAAAAGTGGATCGCGTCTGAGCTGCGTAAATTAAAAATAAGAAACGGTCCGACTGAAGATGGTCCACATCAATAATCTCCTCCCGAAAGAGCCAAATACCACAAAGCCTCGATCTATTGTCTAGATAAGGCGGTCGTGTTGGTCGTGTTGTGGTGGTCTCGCCACGACAACAACAGTTCGAGCGCTCACACATTTTGTTTTCCTCCCCCGAAAAATCACGTCCAAAGCCTGTTTTGCATTGGACGCGTCAACATTTTTCGTTCAGCCTCTGCATAATGCATGCACGGTGGCTTCAGGACGAGCAAACGCGACGAGACGTGGCTACAGGAAGGAGGAGAAAGCATGGAAATGTAATAAAAGGAATAGTCGAAATGGCTCGAACTGGAAATACATTTCTGCGACCAAACTTCACAAAAGAATATCAGAGTAAAATGCTGCTGCTGTTGCTGTTGTTGTTTACAGTTGCCCGGTTCGAACCGGGATGGGCTGCTCCCGAAAGAGAGAAAGGTGGTTCCACCACTCAGGACGCGTAAGATCAAATTTAATCGAGTTTTCAGAGAGAAAATTGGTTTAGAGAAATGAACGGTAAACAATTTGTCTGATCTCGCGGGAGAAACAAAATTCCTCCGGCTATCTCCAACGATTTGAAAAGGATAAAATCCGAATATCTTTGTCCGTTTCTTCAAGGAAACATTAGGATGAGCAATGGATTGAGATAATTTGATGAACTAATGAAATTTATTCTTCTCAAGGCCTTGCACCCATCACAATTGAGTACAGAATCATCTTTCTTTTGTGACGTCATTGGCAACACTCCCTCCATTGGCCCCCCCCCCAACTGCATTCAAACCTCCCGTCTCTTAGTCGTGCTTAACTGCCAGTAGATGGCGACACTTGCCTAAGAGCATCATGCGGTCACGGCAAGCTCGCATCGTAACTCTGTGATACTTTTGCTTATTAATTTTATATCTCATGAACGCAACAAAATAATGATCTGAAATAAGTTGCGTTGGATATATTCAATGTAAACTACATGTCGTTGCGTTACGCCGTTGGTGAGCTATCGATACACATTTTTATAGTAATATATTTGCTCCCCGAAATAAAACATTTCAATTTGTCTGTCTGTGACAAATATAAAATGCAGCGTCGTTTCGAGATAAACCAGATGGGAATTGGTGACTTTGCCCTCAGCGATTCGGTTCGGATGGATTTGGACGGCGTCGTGAAAAAGAAAACAGTGCAGAGACGTTGCGTGCGTATAGACCTACCTGTCTGTCGGCTCCTGTTCGTATTCCTTGCGCTTGCTGCTGGAGGAGGCCCGGAACTTCATCACAATGACGATGGCTATAGCCACCAGCGTGAATGCGGCCACTATTCCAATGAGCACGCCAAGAATGGGAGTCACCGCAAATATGTTCTCCGAATCTAAATAACGACACGCGAACAACAGAGAAATCCCAGTTACAAATGCAACGCGCGTGTTGTCGTCATCTCTCCAACAACACCAAGAACAGGACGCGCATTTTGCATGCTAAATATGTTAACGGCTGGATGGGAAAAATCTACCTTCCTATGTGTGTATATATATATATATATAGATGAGCAGAGATCGTACACGTTGATCTCTCTCTACACTCGAGCTCAACATTTCCGAAACGCAGCCAATAAAAACTTAAACGAGTTTAACGATCGTGGCTTTTTCCAATTTAACAACTACCTGTAAAATACGCGCTTAAATAGCCGCTGCCGCCATTTTTATCGTCGCTCTCGTAAAGACGAGAATGTGGGGAATGTCGAGACACTCGTATGATTTTTTTTAAATACATGTTATTTTTTTGTGGTTGTAAACCTGACCATAGAGCCTCCTGTTCACTGGATAGACCCTCAATGTTCTATCGAATACAACTCCTGCGCTCCTGGACTCCAGGACTCCAGGACTTCAGAACTTGAGGAATATTTCATGAGGTAGGGTGTCCTACCTGCTAACTGATGCGGGGCTTCGACCGTGGAGGCGGTCAAGGCCAACGGTTGACTGCGGCCCTTGTCGTTGGACGCGAACACGGAGACTGCAAAAATGGTGCCAGCCTGAAGCCCGTTGATTAGGAATTCGGGTTTTCCGCGCTCCACCGTGAACTTGACCTGAGGGGACAAGGATCCCAAAATCGAATGTCAATTTTCTTCATAATTAATAACAAACGAATAATAAGCAATAATGCAATAAAGATCTCTGATTGTGGCCAATTACAACGACAAATTTCGATCGGACCATTAATTCCACTATCAGATTAATCAAACAAAATGTCCATCTGAAATGTTTCTAGAAAGTGTCTGAAATACGTAACTATCAAAATTTGCATGCGATTAAACGATTCTGATAAAAATAAAAATGGAAACGTTATATTTTGGAATACTCTGTAAATAAAATTGTAAAATAATATTCGCTCCATTTTCAATATATTCTAAACTATCTTCTAGAAATTGAGTTATTACTTATTACGCATTTTCGATATCTGAATAGCCGACACTCAAGCAATAAAATACCATGACACAAATTCGCTGAACAGAGATGAATACGAATGTGACATCGCTGACATTGTAATAGCCCCACTCGCACATGAAATGAATATTTGAAGTAAACAAATACCACGGGGTTCCTGTTTAATAGCTTGGAGCATTGTCAGTTAGCTGGTGAGGGCGCCAATCCAATTGGCAATTCAATTTTACCTCCAGTCCTAGGGCGTCGTACAGCTCCAGAACGAAAGTCTGATTGAGGCCTCCGTCGTAGCCGGGTCGGCATCGGATAAACAGTGTGGTCTCGGTGCGGTTCAACACGGTGCAGTTCTGTACTGGATCGGGAGGACCTTGACCACGACAATCACGCATCAAATTTAAACATTCGATATTTTTTAAAAACTTAGTAAATCTATCACAAAGTTTAATTGTTTAGTCGCTCTTGTCAAACAGTACATCAGTGAAAATATGTATTCCTAATTTTAAAATATGCCTGTAACGAATCTGTTAGCGATTTCGCCTTTTACTTCCGGTTGCTTATGCCCGATGTGTGGTCAGCTGATAGGACATGGAATTCAGTACCGGATTAACCATCTGGGATCTCACGAAGACGGATCAATTGAAATTAATATTGAAAGAAAATTATATTCAAGTTAAATGGTTTCCAGAAGATAGAAAATGATGAATCGACTCAAAGAAACGAAAAATGTGCATAGAATACACTAAATATTTCAATAGATGAATACTGCTTCTCGTTTACAAGGCCTCCTTGCTTATAGCGTTTCTGTCATATTTTTAAGAAAAATTAAATTAAAAAATATTTTATGCTTCAAACGCAACTAATACTTTTATTTTTGTATATGTAAATTGTTAGTTTGCTGATAGGATTTTAAAAAAAGTTGCGCTTCGTGGAAATTTCTTATTTTTCTAGTAACTGACGATATAAAATTATTCCTCGCAATTTATCCAGTATAAAAATTATTAATTTTTTGAAGGCATGTTTTAATAGAAATCGCTCCGAGTACATTCACTTAATCGTTATCTATTCATTTTAAAGAAATCGTACATTTCGGCGCAAAGAAGCACTTTTTGTATAATTTTTACAAAAGCTTGGGCTTCGTGTTGATTAAACTTTTGGTGCATAATTTCTTATGAACTTCGTGCAATTTCATTAACATTCTTCTGAAATTTAGCTCTCTATGCTATATTCAATGGCACTTTATGTAAAAATCATTTCAGGCATTATTTTAAAATGTGCGCTTCGCGTACATATATCTTTATTACCTTTTAACTAGTTCACAGCAAAAACGTCACAATTCTTTGGAGAAATAGCCAAACAAAGTTAGGAATGGCAGAGAAAGTTTTCCTCATCCTCGACCGAGTTTCAACCGAGAGTCGTTAGTGACGATGGGAACAAACAAATCGCAAATTCAAAACTTATTTGCGCTCGCGACCTTCTTATCAGATTTCCGAACACCTGCTTCTATTTTGACAAATCGAATTCTGGCATTAGAAGATTATTTGTGAAAGGTGGTCCCCGATATTTTGACATGCTCCACAGGGTTTAATCCGGTACTGATTTAATTTACGCGCTTCAGAGTTCAAAGCAAGAGGTCTAAAAGAAAATGTCCAGTTCAAAGTTGGCGCATTTCATCAATGAAAAGCAGCGATTTGGCGAACTAATTAGTTACCTGCTGCAATGACTGTGAAGGCACAGGGCGTCTTCTGAACGCCCATCTCATTGGAGCCCCAACAGAAAAGTGTGCCGTAGTCCTTCTCGTTACGCGGCGTGTAGTACAGCGTGCTTTTGGCCACATCCAATGTCATTCGACCTCTGGAGCTGTCCACAATTTCCGTGGTCTTGTTAAATGCCCACTTGAACTCCACCTGCCGCGAGAGGAATTGAGTTTTAGTTACTTTTGTCGCGACGGCGCCACTCAGTCCCGGGCCTCGGGTTGGGAAATAACATGACCTCGCGCCAGAGGATTATGGGACGACCACTTTTACTGTACATCGGCGACGCGATCACAAATATTGACCCGAAAATCTTGACGTCCCCCTCACGCCATCGTGTCAAAACCTAGGTTTATAAAACCGTTGTCGGCGTCAAAGTGAGGGCATGCGCAGTCCACCTCACACGACAACCGTTCTGAAGCGCATCGCTTGATTAATCGAAGCGGTAAATGTCATAGTGGTGTAACTCGAGTTTTTCTCAGTCCAACTTTTGCTGCCCTCTGTCGGCGCCAAACAAAACCAAAGGGTTTCGTCACCTTTAACAAACGATGTCACATGGTCACGATGTCAAGAATGCATTTTGAATTAAGAAAAAGGAGGTTTTACTTCTGTTATTACTAATACAATGTTGACGCAACATATTTTTTCTCACGTTACATTTTCTTTCGATAGATTTTCATGTCAAAATAACTATTTTGCCTAGAACTAAAATAATTAAAAAAGCAAAGTCGAGTTACATCACTCTGGGTTTCACCACTTCAATTGAAAACGGTCGCAGTCCGTCCCACTAAACCATCAAAAACGGTCGGCCACAAACTAGATAAATCTCGAAATAATAAACATAGAGTTTAACGTACATAATTTAATATTAAGCAGGTAAACTGCTGTCAGTCAAACACAAAATTAGCCATGAGGAGGATTTTGTTAGGACGGCTATGACGCATTTACCAGTTCTAATTAAATAATAGTAAACTATTACAATATTATAAAAAACGAGTTCGCCACTCGGTTCGTCTTTCATTCGGTGCTGTCCTGAATTAATCATTACCGAGAAAATTACCCGTCAAAAGGGAGAACACAAAATCTATTATACACAATTAAAGATGACCGCGAACTACAGTTAAGAAGCATATGAGAAAGGATTTTTCTAGATAATTCTTGATAAAAAGCAGTTTAAAGGTAATCCAATACAATTCAAGTAAATTGCTGTGTCAATCAAAGAGTAATTTACCTGTCAAGGTAACGATTACAAATTACGTGCAATGATAAAGTTTTACTGAATAACTGGAGCACTTTTCTATCAATATTTATCGTATTATTTCAAATGATTCTCTCGCTCTTTAGTTACGATCGATAACGTGTTCCATTAAGAAAAGCAATCGCTGTTAATATCAGATATTAGGGTTCTTGGGTTGTTATTTTTTGGTAGCGGTAGTTACGCACATGTTATTATTAGTCGAGCGGTGAATGTACCGATCAATTCGGTCTTTCTGTTTGTCGTCCGAAATTCTTGAGAAATTCCTACGCACGCCTTCCTTCGGAATGGAAGTAAAGCCGTGGGAGCTGTGCCTGTACGATGTCAGGTAAACGTTAAAGATCCCTACCTAGGTAGATTATACTAAGCCTGAGCTAGGCAAAATTACCAGGTCGTCTCCTGGTGGGGTTTTAGGGCAAATATCTCAGAGCCACCTTTGTCCTTAACTGGTCGTTCGACCCTCCGCCTTAGGGCCCATCAGTGGCTGCTTGTGGGTACATATTGTAAACTTTATTTGACAGCGGATGTCAGAAATGCGGACATCTGTATTTGGAGTGAAGGTGGGCGAGTGTTGTCAGCGCCCCGGCGCCGACCGACGACGAACCCCCCGTCGTCGC
>JAQGBY010007529.1:0-11640 GCA_034698785.1 Mycogona germanica | reverse complement strand
ACTCGCCGCCGGTCAAGGCCGAAGCGCAAATGATACGAGGCCCCGGAAGTGGTCCTTCTCAGTGACGAACGACATTATTCGTAGATCTCTGGAGACGAGAATGGATGGACACTGCCTTTTTTGCGGCGAAAACGTCACACGTTATGGTTTCGTGCCAGACGAAATAAAGATTTTCCATGCCATTAGGATCACAATTAAGCGTATCAATTGACAATTTAAAACGTAAATGAGTTGAGAATTAAAACAATATTTCCTGCTTAATTACTGAAATATTATAAATAGAAAAACGCTTTGAAATTCGGAAAATGCAATTATTTATATATATATTCACCAGATCTAGCGAAAATAAGAATCAAGCGGCAGCATTAATAAATAAATCTTTTTTGGAATCTATTTTTGGCGCCATTGATATTATTTTTCGAGCAGCTGGGATAAATTAATTATTTTTTTAATGTAATTTTATCGTTTCTCTACACAGTCAATTTGGTCCGACAATTTTAGGAGAAGTTAAAGATGCGCTAAGAATTTTTTCCGAACGTCCGTTTCCAATGTGTGAAAATAGGAGAAAAATGTCGTTCGGTGGCTAGCGGCTTAGCAACTGTTTTAATTGAATCACAGAATTATTGAACAAAACAAAGCATTTTTCATTTTTATTTTTTAATTCTATCGACACAAGTATCTTAATTTAAGTTTAAAAGTGCGCATGCAGTGCATAGCCCCGCTTATGCTAATGCGGCACTACTGAAGCTTGAAGCGCCACCTGCATGCAGTTCACCATTGTGAAATAAAAACGCCCAGCATTCATTGAGATTGTCTTCCCCGTCTTGGCAATGATGTGTTCGGAATTGGAATCGAACTCGGATCTGACTGCCATTTGTCATTAAATTTCTGTCAATTTCGTGTTCTGGATTCTTGAGAACGGAAGTCGCCAGTAACTGTGGTTTCCTCTCTCTCTCTCTCTCTCGCTGCTGTCTAAAGAATATGTGGTCCTGAAAAAAAGTTGGGATGCGCTTCCATGTGCTTTCATCTGATCGCTCTAATCTTTTACGAAAAGGAATTTCTCCGCATCACTCGTACAAATGTATTCGTGTCACGCTGACTTGATAAGCTAGGCAAACTGTCGCACCTGAGCGCATTTGTTATTTACATTATTAGCATGTGGTGTCGAACCGTAAACGAAACATCTTGGTTTGTAATTGCCGCCGATGGTGGCGCCTTGAAGTGGTCAACGTGACAATTATGGAATTGGCGCGTTCGCGATATTTCTTTTTTAAGGCATTCGATTTTATAACACTGACAATATTTGTTGTTCTGATTATTGGTGATTATGACACGGTGATTATTGGCCGAAAACTTATAAAAACGAAAACACGATTTAATTATCATTCTATTAAAAAAAAAATGAAATCAATAATTGTTGTCAAAGCGTTAGCCAAATGTGATCGGTTGCCGCGCCATCTAGATATTGCGAGGCGCCTGTAGAACGCGCCGTTTGGCTAACCAAAGTGCGCACCTGCTCACCTATAATTATTTGGTCCATCATCAGTGGTTATTCGTGGTTCTCGCTAACCGCTATGAATCCTATGATACCTGGTGCTGCTACTACTGCTGCAGAACGCGTTGCAAAAGTGCGCCCCCCTCATCAATCCTTGTCCATATATATTCCAAAGGTCAAAAGACCAAAAATAAAAATATTTAAAAATACGCACGCAAAATTGCAGGCGCCCTGCATCACGATTGATGGCGTGCTAGTACTAGTGTTGGACTCGATTTCATCACCTGTACATACACGCATATCAATCCGCTAAAGCTAAGCCTAATTCGTGAATTACATTTACACAGGCGTAAAGGCGGCTTACACTGGCGTACTTAAAATGGCGATTATGCAGCTGTGGGGTTATTGTCAGGATATTACTGGAAGAAGGGATATCGCATAGTTTGGCTAGAACGAAAGCATTCCAAAATATACGCCGTAATTTGCTGCTGTGTAGAAATTTGCATAATACAAGTGGCATGAATTTCGTTGTTTGGATATATATATTTAAAATTTCTCAACTTAAGATGAAAATCAGCCTTAAAGTTGACGTCATCCCGAATCGATACTTCATTACACGGCATTATTTAATTATTAAAAAATTAGCCAATATTAAAAAACCAAATGGTAAATAGAAACTTTGCACGCTTTACCATTGGCTTTTTACTAGACGTAACGATATGTGTTCATATTGTGCATCTGTCAAATTATAAATCCACAAATTTATTTCTGAAACAGTGTGACCTCTGGAGCAGTGTAGAGCATTTCGAGAATTTTGCCACGAGCAAGATTTCCAAGAAAATCTTTTTCGTTCCGGCATCTTTTTAAAGAAATTAAAATAATTACTTAAATATTAATGTGAAGATAACATCTGTTTAGGAACGCAGTTCATCAATTTGTCTCCTTTTAATATTAGAGTCAATTGTTAAAATGTTATTTGAAAAAGCAAAATGCCATACGCGAACGATTTCCACTTGTAGCTCAGTTGTTGGGAGGACTGAGTAGTGGTGCGTCGGTCCCGGGTTCGACACACGGCACTCGCACCAGGTAACGATAACCACGATAGACACATTTAAAAGCGCGAATTTAATCAGTCGTCACACTTGATTAAAAAATGTATCAAATATGTTAAATAGAATTAAATCACAAATTTCGCGCTGTTTCGAACGTTTCCTTAAGAAGCTGCCGCTTAGGACGGCGGCAAATTTGACGTGTTTTCTATAAACGACTTACTTTTTTCAAGTCCTGGAAAGGAACGAACGGCGGTTGTGACGTCACGCTCACGTCAATCGAGCGCCAAAAATTCAACCTGGCCACTCATTAACATGTTCTTCCCACCACACACGCCTTCACAAACAATAAACCAGAGTGTATGTACTCGTACTGGGCATGCGCGCGGCCTGCTCTATCTAATAACCAAACTTCATATACATGTGTCATGTACACACAAGTGCGCGCACCATTCAATCCAACCGCGCAGCGTATATTGACGAATGAGTTTTCACTTTATATATATATATCGGCAAACCAGACTACGATTTGCCACTCCACTCCCAGGTATGCCTCACTACCCCCTCCTGTGTGGACACCTCCTGGCCACCTTTACCACCCATCCCCCCCTCCTGCATCCCACCACCTCCTGCATGCATGGGGCCGCAGCTGCACTAACACCTGTGAGCAAACCGTTGTGTTGATTCGCGCTCGTTGCACGTGTGCTGTGCTCTCCCCCCCTCTTCCTCCCTCTCCCACAGCCCCCCCCCTCATCTCTTAGTTCGTCCTTCGGACACCCCTCCATCCAACTCCCTCCAACACAACACATCGCCCCATAGATCCATGGTTCCATAGACCTTGACTCCGGAGACCTAGTGCTCGAACTGGTGAACAACGAACCTAGGATCGATGGTGGTAATCGTGCAGTACAGGAGCAGTTCAGTCCTAAATTTTCCAAAACGAGGCAACGGCAGAGGTGACGACACGATCTGTGTTTAAATGTATTTTGGGCGTCTCACGTCCGACAGCGCCGTAAAAATTTCGGTTTCCCAATTTATTTCAGTCTGCACTTACTCCGTCGCATTATACGGAAGTTCTTATAGCCTCGGTGCACCGTGGTGACTTGAGTCAACTTTAGAGGACACCATCCTGCTCTCGTTTGTCCCGTGGGAGAAAAAATAAAATGATGGCTCCGGGGTCTGGGCAGGACAACTGTGAAAAGTCTATAATATTGCTTTCAATACGCACGCATCGATGTACGGAGTACAGCATATTTGCATAGAGTGAGGAGGGCTGTCCGCTGACGAGATGATGTACATCTGCCAATATTAAGCGACGTGTGCTACACACATGGACGTGTGTATATGGCTGAATATTAACGAACAAAGTGGCGAGCCGTTCATTATTATATATTTGTCGCCCTTCACCTTCCTCCCATCCCCCCCCCCTTCCTGTCCTCCTTCTCTCCCTCTCCGCCAACCAAGACGCTTTGTTTGAACACGTGTAAGGCTCGGTGTTGGTATATGGGGTTCAGCCGGAAGGATCACTTATGATGTGGTATTTTCTTTAAGAACGCTCTTACGACAATTGGATGTAATTTATTGTTGTCAACGGCCGACTCCCGACCAACAAAATCGTATATGGAATAATTATATTTTTTATATCAACTGTACATGTAGTACACGGGACAAAACTACATGATATTCTGTACCGCCCTATCGTCATTTCATTTATTCGATGCAGCCTCTGGTCTGCACCGGAAATCGAACCAAGGAACGTCATACCAACAAGCCAGTCTCTCAACCAACTGAACTGCGACGAAGTCGTTGAATAAAAAAGGAGAAGTATGCGGAAATTGCGCATTCCTTCCTTATGACTGAGACCAGTTTTTGAATCGGCTTGATTTTTATTTAATTGAATTTTATGTCTTTTTAATGGGTCATCTCATTGGCAGAATCTCAAAACAGATATAGTCACGCCTTGGAAAAGGGGTCATTTAAACCATGGAGCGTTACACGATTTGCTCTACGAAATCGCGGTATTTCGGTAACGTTAGGCAGAGAGTAAGTTGTCCAGTTTCAGCAACTTATTTGTTGTCTTCGTTGATGCCGAATGGTAGTGTGCCTCGAAGACCAGCTGCGCTCTCACGTCACATTTTTCTCCCCACCCAGAGCCACACGCAACGCGTACACAAGCAAGCAGCAACCCCGTCATGTGCGTGGCACCAGTTTTGAATTTCACCAAAACCCGGTTCGATGCAAATACGGAGGAAGTCAGCGAACTCAACCCCGCTGCCAACACCGTACTTTTTGCTTGCCTGACTTGCCGGCCTCGGGTTCGTATCCTGGATGCGCCACATGGATTCGCGGAAATGCTCTTCAAAGCTGTCACTATCAATTCCATGCATCTGCATGTACATGTATGTATATGGGGGGACTCTGCATTAGCTGCATGTGCTAATTGGACCTGTCCAGGGTCTGGCCTTGCGCATTGAGCTGTGAGAGCCACCAACACCACCACGTTTTCTCCTTGTCAATGACAAATTGGCAAATATGGAGGTTATGAATTAATAAATTTCGCGTATTTTTAACACTAGTGTCAAAATTATGCAACAATTTTCTTGTGTCAAAAATGCACACCCAATTTATTAGAAAGAATATTAGCGTTGAGGAAAAGCTTAATTGACTAATTGACACTAAGTCAAAACTCGCTTTTATGGATTATGCAAAACACCCGCTCGCGACGTTTTAATTATCCCATTGAAAGCAGCATATCTTATTTTTTTTAAAAATACTAGTATTCAATAATATCTGCTGGAAATGTCATCAGTATAAATTCACGGAATCCAATCATTCCAGTTATGATTTAGGACTAATGTCTTTGTAACGACCGCTTAAGTTGTTAACGTCAGAAGTGCTTATTTGTATGTCTTTGTAATCGTACGAATGTGAGTTGCTTCTTTAGCTTGGATTCTGAATTGGATGTTAATCTTAAACGCTGTCATGTTGTAAACGACCCGCATCTATTCTTTCCGCATCTTTGGATATACCATTACAAAAGTAGCCCAATACGGGATTCTAATCTGCAACTGAAGCCTATATTCGCCACAGAACAACATTATTTCACGGAACATTAAGCGGAATGTTTCATCTGATTGATTTTACGCGCGTTCACAAATTCTGCGCGCTCGATAGAGTTCAAAAGCTCGTTCATCTAAACAAACTGAATCGCATGCAGTCGCGCCACTCGATCAAGTTATTAGAATGTCTATTCGGTTTTTCTCACCTGATTGAGACGAGTCGGATCCACACTAATCAAACAAAATTCCTGGGCGATGCTATCGTGGGCGTTGGTGGCTGAGACACGACGAACCACACAGATTATTCCGAGATTAATCAGCAGCAGTCACTCAATAGCACCGAGAACTTTATCGAGAACGATTCTCCTTCCACGGTGGACAATTCTGGATCGAATCAGGCGGGTATTCTTTTTCAATCAATCCCCTTTGTATGAACTGCCGACAGATTCGTTATATTCTGATGTACATTCCAACAGCAGTTTTATTTCTTTCTTCTTCAAAACCGTGATTCAGTTTCCCCCACTCCACAATTTCACGCCAATTTTTGCACGTCCTAAAACTAAATTCGGCGCAACAATAACTGTAGATCGCGATCAAAATTTCACCGACTGAAACTCAATATCGGAACACACACACACAAACAGCAATTTCATTGGAAACTTCAGTCGAACTAATAATATACTCTCTCGTGTGTTGCTGCGTCAGTGTCTTGGGAGGATTCGGAAGTTGTGTTGCGCCAAGTTTTCGGCTACCACCAACCAGACCAGTTTCAAAAATTGGGTTTTTGTCGGGTTGTGGGAGATGACGGAGCACTCCTGCGCTACTCAATCGCCAGGTGTAAAATAAAAATATATATATTTCAGGTTGTCGTCGTAGGCGAGTTGGTCCTCCCCGAGAGAGCCTTCACAAACCGACGACCGTTTACGCGTGAAGCTTTCGCTACTATGTGTTCAGACTGTGTGGCACGCGTTCGTGTTGCGGCAACATTCGTGCCAAATGCTCTCTCTCTCTCTCGCTCTGGTTCTCCGTGTGTGGCTGTGACGAGCGAGCGCGCGCGTGCCTGCTAGGTAGCATCTTGCGCTAAGTGCCAAACCAATCAGCATCGAGAGATATTGGTTGGTTGGAGGATGGAAAAAAATATATCTCGCATATGTATATAAATATATAAAACATGCGCACACATAGTACGAAGGAACGTGCCGTACCACGAGCTGTTGGAACTTTCGAATGTTGCGTGTGCCGTTTTTGCCGAATCTGCGCACATTTGTGCGCAGAATTTGTACCCTAGTTGTACTATAAGCGTGCTTGAGAATTTTTTTTAATGTACTTGGATTTGGGGCAATTGGATATTCGAGATTCGAGATCGCAGACTTTCGTGTAATACAGATCGCGTGACTCTTCGATGCTGAAAATCAAACGCAGTATATTTTCTAATACTTGAGCACATTTGAGATGGGCGAAACGCTCAGTAGTGTCTTGTCAGAACACGGATTCGGCGGTATTGTTCATTCATCGTCGGAACGCACCCCTTTCAAGTGCGCTTGGGCAGTGTGACTAGGGGATTATATGTAGAGAGCAATGGTTCACAATCTTTCATCTGTGGATGCACAGTTTGGAGGAAATAATTTTATTACTGTTATTAAATTTTGTCAGTCTGAACAAGTTGGTAAATTTGATGATCATATAAATGTTGTCCATTTCATTTTTTGTAAATTCTTTTTTACGAACTATTTTAAACTCAAATTTGTATATATTGGGGGTTGTGCCCGAGACAGGCTGGACGAAAAAAGACGAAGAAGAGTTGGCGGTAACTCTTCTAATATAATAAGGAAGTAAACTATTATTTAAAATTAAAAAATTAAACTAGAAAAACGTGGGAACTAGGTCTACCTTGGGTAATTATAAATATTAATTTTCCACGGGAGATGTGGATGTGGTAAATTTGTTAAATGTGAATCGTAATCGTCTTAGCTGTAGCGTCAGTTCCCACGTTTTTCTAGTTTAGATATTTCTGAAAGAGTTATCACCAACTCTTGTTCGTCTTTTTTCGTCCGGCCTGTCCCGAGCCCAACCCCTAATTTTATTTTAAATAATCCAGACGTCCCTTTCCTATTATTTTTCTATTAAAATTTGTATATTTACATGTTAAAAAGGTATTCGAACTTATTATCGCCAACTGAAGAAGTGTGGCGAAAAACGTAATGTCAGTGATCGTCAAATGGCAATGCTAATTGCCTATAATTGCTAAAATTATGTTACAAATCTAGTCGTACAATAGAAGTTTTAGAATCACTGTGGTACGAACTATGCTTTGCCGTTACATCATGCGCGATGCAGTTAGTGTGTACCGTACGCATTTTGAGAGTGAGTAACCCCCTAAAACAGCAGCTGAGCTTCTGCGTTTTGGGGGACGATGGAAATACTCTGGATATGCCTGGAACGCGCGACGCGACCCCTAACCTCACTCCGATCGCGACCTCGCACGTGTCCAAGCGAGACAATACCGGGGTGCGTCTCGATTTCCGACGCATTGTCGCGCGTCATCTGGCATTAAGTGATTCGATTTGGGCTCAGAATCCCCGACGAGAAAGTTACAGATAAATACTGAAATCGACATTTCAACATTCTGAAACTTATTTAAACGATCATTTCGATGATCATTGCAATAAACGATTTGCTGTTCTTTGCAATCGTTTTTTTATTTTTCAACCAAGCAGCAATTTTATTAGCATTCATTAAGTTATAACGTAATTTATTTTACAAACGACGTACTCTAGCATACTGAAGATCTTTGAACAACTTCCTTAAATATCGAAAATTACATGAATGAAATATTATCGTTTAGCTCCTTGGAATGTCATCGCTAGCGTGTTAATATAAAACCTTTTGTCGCATGTGCATGTCGTCGTGAAACACAATGACAATGGTATTTATAATCTTTGCAAAAAAGAGTGGAAGAGTCAAAGAATAGACGCGGAAGTAAAGAAAAACATAGATGAATTGGATTTGCCTTTAGACTTAAAACGTTTTATACATCCGCATAGGCCGTTTAAGGTTTTTGTCTGAACTTAATATTTTCAAAAATTAATATGCGTCTCGCAAAAATTGCCGTTGTTGTCGCTAAAGTCGTTATCCCTTCTCCCGGCCTGGAAACGGCTGGCTATTGGCTGTTTGTACAAAAGGGCGACAGCTTGCGAGGGTCGAGAGAATTAAATGAGGAGGAATTAATTGCGGAGCGCGGAGAGAAGTGGGTTGTCGCTGACGGAGGGGGGGGGGTGGCTGAGTTTTGAGATGCAAAATGGGGCGGTCGATGTTGAGGTGGTCCTGGGGGAGGGGAGGGGGAAGTTGAGGGGGGGTAGTTCGATTGGATGGATGGGGAGCAAGGGGGTGAGGGAGGAGGGTAAGCAAAATGATATTCAGTTCATCTCATGTCGGGCGCATAACACAGTTATGGATTTACAGATGTTTCCGACGTCACCAAGTGTACACACAGGCAGCCAACCCTAGGGGATTCCCTAAGGGATCTTAGAGAAGTTCACTTTTTAATATAAAGAGTCCCCCGTACCATGTTTTGGTCGAGTAGCTTAAATTGGGTCTACATGTAAAATATACTCTACATAAAATTTAATTTTAATATGTCGTTTGAGTAGATCGGTCAAACTTTAATTCTAATCGATTGTTTCAGATACAGTTGAAATCTTAATAGTTGTTCAGAGGCCTAAAGTCAGAATTTTGAATCATTCACTTAATAGCATGTGTCATACAGCAACAATTATTTTACTCGTATTTAGAAATATTATTATAATGTTATCCAAATGTACGGTGTAATGCTAAAATGATACCGAATTACATTTGGGTGAACATTTTTATTTGAAAATGAAAACCTAAATTAATCTCCAAATGACGGATATGCGCCGTACTCTGTAAAAGATGCTAGCATATTAATCGGAAAATTATAAGTACATCTGTCAGCTGTTATAGACTGAAGTGTGGTTTATAAGGGGGTTGCACGGATTCCTGGAGCTGTGATCCCATACATACATATAGGGGATGTGGGCTGGCCACTATAACTTATCTGGGACTAAAGTTAGCTCCAAATCTGTCGTAATGTCTGTCGATCGCGGCGCATCCGAATCGCAAACTGACGGGGCCGCAACCTCACCAGACCCCGCAGCCCAAACCCGATAAACGCGATCTCTCTCATTCTCTCAATGAGTTCCGAAATGTAGAGTAGAGACGACTCAAGGACCTAGAGAACGATAACTGTCTCCGACAATTGAAGTTCGTGCTCATCGAGAAAGAGGGTCACCTTTTTAGACAGTTCATCTTCACGAAAACGCACATTCATGGTCCTGGCCTTAGATCTCAGGAGGAGGAGGGTCTCTGCTCTGTTTAAATCCCTCCTTTGTATACTCACATCCCGCTTCCTCACTAACCCCCTTCCCGATCGGGAATATAGTGTACGCCTTTCGCTACCCCCCCCCCCCTCTTTCTCCTCTCCCAGTGACTCCCTTCCAACAGCTGTGCGCTTTTGTAACGAATTTCTGAGTTTAAAAGTATACGAGCTCTTGGTTCGTATGCAATGTGTATGCTCGATATCGAGCGTGCCGTTGCTATTTGGTTGGTGTGGATATATGTCGCTGATGTTGAAACTCTTTCATCACAGATTGCTACGGTGAGGTCTAACCACCCGGCATTTTTGCGTTGAATTAGTTGTACGGTGGGGTGAGTGGGCGGGGTTAAGGTCAGTGCGGTTTCATTGGGGATAGGAGTGGGCATAACGTGCGATCAGAAGGTACAACTGGGTTGGCGTATTTAATTTAATTTTTTAACCTGTATACGTAGAGCTAATTCGTTGTACGGTACTTTTATTTAATAAAATAAATTGTAATTAAAAGGACAGACATTGCGAAATCATTTGCGCAAATGCTATGAAATTTGTAGACAAAATTATAAACGTTTTAGTTAGAAGTTAGTTTTCACTAAAGTTTGTGACAAATTCGTCCATGCGATTGTCAGAAATCTTTCAAATTTCAAATTTCTGGCGCAATCACAATTTTTCTAGTAGATTTATACTAAATTTCTAGCAACCAATATAATCGCCTCTCCGCACGTCCATAATCAAGAGTTGACTTGGAATCGATCTATCATCGATTTCATAATGGTAGATATGAAGTCGACAGTAGTAGTAAAAGTAGATAGTAGTAATAACAAAAATATAGGATGGTTGCTTGAACTGCAATCGAGAGTTGGCAACAAGATTGTCGATTTATGAAATTTATTTATTTATGATTCATGAAAAATTGGGAAAATGTAGATTTGGGAAGCACAAAGACGTACGAACTCACCTAACACTTTCGTCATTGCCCTAGAAATTAGAATAAAAAAAATTGCCGGAATTTGGTAATGTTTTAAAAAAATTCTAAGTTCTAGGGTAGTGACGAAAGTGAATTCAAACGTTTGTCTTTGTATTTCGCAAATCTACATTTTCCTAATTTTTCATTAAGATTGTTTATCGACGATCTTATTGCCGACTCTCGACTCCTTTATTTTTGTAATAGAATCCATGTTCCAAATTAACATCCGACTCAAAGGAGAGCGCGAATGAGGTTCTCTCACACGGGAGCGAAAGAGAGCGCCTCTCGAGAGCGACAGTCGCCGCCCGCTGACCAGAAATGCGGAGCGCGGTGAGCTAAACGCCGCCGATATCACCTGCTCGCCATCTAGCGGCGGTTGTAGTTGGCGTGTGCCTCCCGCACGTGCAGGCCGTTTGCGAGGGGGGGGGGAAAGGGGGTGGTAGTGGTGTGGTGGTGGGGGGAGGTTCGATTGCCGTCTACCTTGACGATTGCAGCCGTTGGCGGCGGCTGGACTTTGAACAATGGACTTCGGCGAGGGATTGCGGTGTTGGGGGAATGTTAAGGGGGTAGAGGGATGAGGGGGGGGGAGACAGTTCGTCTGTGCCGATAGACGGCTGCGCAGACCGGTAAGGAGGAGGAGGAGGGGGGGGGGGGGGAGAGGGGTTCCGGGAGGTTTCTGA
>JAQGBY010007528.1:0-11640 GCA_034698785.1 Mycogona germanica | reverse complement strand
ATACGCCTTGAAGACACTTTGCATTTATTTTGGCTCAACGCCTCCCGAAATGCAGGCGGGAAAGGTCAACGTAAGCAACCTGTCCCGAATTCACCATTTAAAATATATATCATCCAGACGTCCTAACTAAAAAAATTCCTTCTACATTATGGACTGTAAACTCGAAATGACGAAAGAAGAACGTCTCACAAACTCGATAGTCAAGCCCACTGCAATGTGTCAAATCTTAAAATTAATTTCGAACGTCATTAGCGCCAATTTCGAAACTACGAGACTCGTACTCGAGGCTCGCATTCACAGGGATTCGTTTTTTTCTTTCTTTTCCTTGTGACGTCATTCCGAGTTTAAAGTCGACAAAGTGCAGAATTCACTTGGAAGATTGAAGGAGGTCGTGTTGGTTTTTCCTAATTGTTTAAGTGACGCGCTACTGTGGTGTTTGTGTGCGGTGCGTCGGTCCAAATATAGTTCCGTTGTTGGCATGACGCAGGGGGCTCTCCTCTATTATTCGCTCCCGTGACGTGACAACGACTCGTTTTGGCTTCTATTGCGCTCGTTCCATTGATTTCGACAAAAATCTCCCATCCCCTCCCCTCCCCGCGCCATTCTGAGATCGGCTTCGCCAACAATCCATTCACTAGGTTCCACCGTGCAAATTTACTCCAGTCAGTGCACACAGTGGAGATCCCAGCGGATTTTATTCTCCTAAAAGTTGTTCCTATGGCGAAACCCTCGGCGCACCCGGCGGCCAATCGCGCTACCAGGTGTACGTGGAAAGCAATTGGGGGCGCACCTAACTCGTGTCACTTCATTAAGTTCAACGCACCCTCACTGAGTTAATTGCACTGCCACCGACCGTTGAACGCGCTTTCGGTTTAAGAAATTAGTTCAGAGAGATTCCGCTAGGACCGCTGACAAAGAATGCATATTCGTTCAATTTGTTTCACAAGAAACATATTTCGAGAAATAACTTGAAAAAACATCACAGTAGTTGCAAGCTAGTATTCATTTTTTGCGCTAAAACTACTTGAGATAATATTCTGGAATAGCTAGACTCACATTACTGACTATCCATCACTTTGTAAACGAAGTACTGAACCATCCATCCATACAAGTATTGATATAATGGGGTTGGTACTGCTGCCCCCTATTGCTAGGCCGAACGGTAAAACTGGCATTGCACACGTGTATTGTGAGTTTGCCGACTATCGGTAATTTCAGGAGTAAGCAATTTCAAAGCGTATCTGAGGCTTGGCTGAAAGGCGGCCAAATTACAGACCCATTAAATATTCAAGCGCCTAAGTGAAGTAAACTCTGTACTTTGCACATTTCAACACACAATTTGCACACAATTCAAAATTGGTTGGTTAGGTCGTCTCATAACGCGCTGCCCTGGACAAAATTTCTAATTTAATTGTCGTCTTAGACGACTCAATATAGTTCTTCCACTCAATACTAATTTATTGCAATTCTCCCATACCAATTTCGAAGATAGCGCCACCTTATCGGACGTGGCCTGGCGGAATAGCGTTCAGTCACACGACTAGGTCACGACTAGGTTCATCAGGTGCAATAAATTTAGCTTTCAGAATCGACGCACACATAACTGAATGGCCGTGGGCTTTGACTCACGCACTTTATTTCTTAAGATATTAAAAGAATTTCTCGTAAATCATCATTCTTATACATTTGTTCTCTTTTAATTATCACCAATAAAAAATAATTTTGAAATACATTATTCTTTGTTGCCGTGGCATCACGTGCAAGACGAAGATGTACGTGAAGAACGGAGCTTTAAGTTCAAAGTTCAAGTTCATTCGATTCAAAATATTTTTGTAAGGAACGACCAATCGTAGCGCAGTTGGTTAAGCGACGGACTGTGGTTCGGCGGTCCCGGGTTCGATTCCCGGCGCGGGCTTTGGCTCGGAGTACTGGTGAAAATGTGCCTCTCACATAGTGCCTAAGCACTGAGAGAGGGGTACATAATCTTCCTGTTGTGACCCGTCACTTCAGTGAATTAAAAAAAAAAAATCGCACACTAAATTTTTGGCGGAAAGAGATTATTTATTTTCTCACCAGATGTTTTGAATGTGAATAGAAATGATCTTACGACTTTCTGTCGTAATTCCCGTAATTGTCAACCACCCCAATCGTTGAAAGAAGATTGCCATTGACTTTTTATGCTTCCATTTCAAGCAAATAACTGTAAATTCGGAGTAAAAAAAGTAAAGCATTAAAAAAATTTAACTCCCTAAAAAGTTCCACAAAAAATGTAACGGTGGCGTTCCAAAGTTCCTTCCTAAAAAATGTAACGCGGGCGTTCCTCCGTTCCACAGAAAAGTAACGCGTTCCCGGGAACGGGAACGATCCGTTCCGTTCCTACCCAACACTGGTGTAATGCCATCTATCATTACCATGAATAACTGTATTAGTTTTTATTAATTTTATACCTTGATCGTTGGAACACATTACAGAACCGAATTATCAATAAAATTAGATGAGGCAGGCACTGATACGTTGAAAACAAAGTTGCGCAAACATTCAAATCGCACAAGTCAAGGCATTCACAAACAAATAATAATTGCGCAATAAAATGGAACGACTTCAGTTTCGGCTATCTCGAGGCCAGCACATTTTGGTGGACCATGAATTGGATTGCGCAATATTTGGGCCCGTGCCCATCCGGGGAGCGTCGGTCGATTGTGGAAACCATAATAACCGCAAGTTTGATCTTATTGACTGGGCGGTCGGCATTCGAATTGAGAGTCACGCAACTTTCATGTGCATTTTACATGCACGAACATTGTGACGCACGAAGAACCAGGTTTCTTTCACCGCACCTCACGCTAAATTTAGTTTTTCTTCCCCACAAAACGCGCTTCATTGATTGGTCACGCAAATGGCCAGATCTCAATGCCGAAATAATCACTATTATTACATTATTTTAGACTTGGATGAAAAAGTCCGATAAAAATTTGCGCAACATGAAAACAATCGAAAATGTGGAATAGGTTTATTAGGTGCGATACAATGTTATATATAAAATCGAAAGACATGGTAATATTTCGCCTCATTAAAATATAATTTATACCTTTGTTGCACTAGAAGCATGCTTCAAGTTTTCAATTGTCATTAAAATTTTAGAAAAGCGGGCTTTCGAAATCGCAGGCAAAGCGCCTGCGATTTCGAATGCTCTTAAAAGTACAACGCACCTTCTTAAGCATATTTAAAATTGTTAAGCACAATTGAGATTTATTAAAAATTTTACACGATCTGTCGTTCAAAATCATCGAAAAGAACCTTGTTACACAATCATTCTTGAACACATTATTATATGTTAAATATTCAAGAATTTATGTAAAAGTTATACAGAGTAGAACACAAAATAGTATAGATATGAAGCCGATAGTAGTTAGTAACAACAAAAATATGGAATGATTCCTTGGACTGCAATCAATCATTCCACATTTTTGTTGCCGACTTTCGATTCGACACAGTTGATATTTTCTGCGTATTTAACGCGGAGCTCATAGCTCAGGAATGAGATAACACAGCGCAATGAAATCTAAGCTGGATTCATCATAAGGTAGACATAACGATTTTCATGTTTCTTCCTTCTTATTTCGAGTCGGGGCGATGTATGATGGTGAGTCACCAACATACATCGCCCCGACTTGGTGACATATTTTACTTATTAAATTCAGAAGTCACGAATGAAGAAACATGAAATAAGTTGCCTGTACCTTAGCATTTTTGGTACTACATCCAGCTTAAATTAGTCATGTGGTGCATAGAGAAAATGGCATAGACTGTAAACAGACACGTGTCGCCATTTCCCGACATTTAAGTGGGATGGACTGAAAGACGTGGTTACGAATGGACGATGTCCAATAAATAACTGCGTTACCGATACGTGTAAATCCTGTGTCGGTTTTTGTAGCGCACACAAAATAAAATTTGTAGATATATTATTTTTGACAATTTCGCTGTTGCATGACTCCTAGCGCAGCTGAGTAATTTCTCTAGTATTTATGAAGGAATGAAAGACAAACTATCGTTAAACAAATGTCACGCGAGTCGAAGCTTTTGTGTAGCGCCGACAGAGGGCAGCAGAAGTTGGATAGGTATAGATTGGTATAGGTAGTGGTCAGTGCTGAGTTAGTTCCTTTTGTCGTTCTTTTCTAGAAAATAGTAAGGGACGTTCCACCGTTCCTATGAAAAGGAATGCGTTCCTTTTCCGTTACAAAAAAATGGTATTTGTCAAAAAAAAGTAAGGAGGATCGGTATTCTACAGGTTTTCTTTAATTCACTGAAGTCACGGGTCACAACAGGAAGATTCTGTACCCCTCTCAGTGCTTAGGCACTTTGTGAGGGGCACGTTTTCACCAGTACCCCGGGCCAAAGCCCGCGCCGGGAATCGAACCCGGGACCGCCGAACCACAGTCCGTCGCTTAACCAACTGCGCTACGACGGGTCGTACTTCATACTTCATTCATATATATAATTTCCTATTTTTCCTAATATTCTAACGCCATTGAAACTTTTGGGGCACCAGTGTAAATGAAATGCATTATAAATAAAACACTTCAAAATCGTTCTAGTTTCTCAAACAATGAACCATCGTTCTTTTCTTGAAAATGGAAAAAGACTGTAAGCATGCTTCAAGTTACTTGAGAAATCTCAAAAGTGCTTGAGATTGGGGAAAATTATCCATCGAGATTGTGTCCTTTGCAAGCGATACCGATCACGTGCTCGAATTTTATTAGAAGTTAAACGCATCTTCTTAGGCACAATTGAGATGGACGAATTGTCATTCGAGAGTACCTCGTGTTTTCTTGTCAAATTACGGACGAGCGGCACGCGCAGAGTCTGTTCAATGTCTAAACGCACCTTGCTAAGCATGTTTGAAATAAGCATACTTGGCCAGTGTAACTAGGGTATCATCGGAAGAAATTCATCTACAATTTGTACCTACTTAACTTTGTCTCACTTCTAACAGCCTCATGAAAATTACCGTAACGAATTTATTTGGAGCTCTGGAATTTATTATAACACTTCCAGTAAAACAACTTATATACCACCAAATACATACACTATAATTTAATGTTAACACATACACCACTAATTTATTAAAGCAAAAACACAACCAATTGCTATAGTGTTGGTTTTAACGATACATTCCAGTAAAATCTAACAGAATCGTTTTCGAGAAAGGGTGAATTCGGGACAGCACCGAAACAATCTTTTTCAATCAGTCAATTTTGGGAATGTTGGGAATGAGACGCCAGAATTTTTGGAACATTTTTATATTTTTAATTTCAACTGAGACCTACTTCTCAGAAAAGCGAATATCTTTTAATCATATCATACATAGTTCATTCGATTCGACGTTGACTACAAACTTCATCGCTCATCGAGATTAAGAGGGTGCGTTTTGTATTCTGCTATCGCAGCTACGGTCCGAAAATCAGGTCATTCGAAATGGTCGAACGCAACCCCCCGACTCTGAAGACTTTCTATATTTCCTTTTAGTGAAAATGGGCCATCAACATTTTTACTGCGACGTGTGCGAGCAACTGCAATTGAATATGAGGTCAGGTATCTCAGCAACGTGCTGTTGTTGTTGTCATGAGCAGCTGCTCTCATACCACCTCCTTCTATTGCAGAGTCAAAATAGGCTTATTTGATGTCTGGGCGAAAGATAAGGCACGATGTTGTTTTGCATATTTAATTCGATCGACACGGCACAGATTTGAGATTTAAAAAAACGTGTAGTATTGAGGCTGTGCCTTATCACCAAGTGGCGCACGTCTGACATTTTTCAAGTTGAAATTTCCGACGCTAGTGGCGCATACCGCAGTCTAGCTGTCAAATCCAACGAACTGAAAGCGCTAGAAGTTGCTGACCCCATGACAATTTCCTGGAAAAGGTTTGGTGGATTCGCGCCATTTTTGGGACATAGCTGCGGCTGCATTTTGCACGTAAAAAAATTAAAAAAGAAATCGACTCACCCCTTCAACTGTTATCAATCTGGCTACCAAGTGCGTCACTAGTTAAGATCACTAGACAAGTTCTCAACGCTTCTAGTTAGTATACTGTTTACAAACGGATATCCTAAGCAGCTTCTACGCATTTCAATTCGTTGGCGCATCTGGCCTTGCACTCTATTTTTTCACTCTTTGTTTTAGCCCGACATGTTTTAGAATGTGATTTGCCTGACGTGAGTTTTCCTAGGAAAACTCGGGTATTTATTGATCGGATTAGTTACAGCGTCGCTGAAGAGTTCCAATAGATAAATACATACATTGACAAGGTATTGCCGTTGGAAAATTTAATTGAGATTCTCTTGCATCCCTCGAGTAAATTGATTAAAAAGCAAACTACGCTCGTAAATGCCAATATTAAAACACGCCAGCTAATGTGGACGTGTCGCGAAATGTAATACGTGATGAAAATGTAAGCAAAGAAATCTGAGATCGAGAACTGCAATTTTGAACCGTCGATGAACTTGTCCATCGAGAGACGATTGAGTTGGGGTGGGGAGCAATTTTGATACTTTATTATATATTCTGAAAAGGAAGAAAATAAATATCTGGTTTGCTGTGATTATAATTAACTTAAAGTTAGCTCATCAAAAGAACAAAATTTCTGTTCCGAGTTCGATTCCCGGTGAGGGCTCTCGGTTATTCTATCTCCGGGATCCGGACGAAAATATGTTCCCAAACAGATCCGAAGCATGGTTCGTATAGCGAATTAGTCTCGATTCAACACGACAATCTACAATCTTGAAAACACATAAGATCATAGATATAGCGTTCGAATCCAGCCAGCAACGGGTGTCAATTACCCATAATTTTCGACTCAAATTATTAATCAGCTGAAATTCGTCACTTCATTGTTCCGCTTCGCTGTCCCAAAATCGACATTCAATCTGGTTTGTTTTGTGACTGATAAAAAGCACAAACAATTTCGATATTCCAACTTCCCTCCGAGAGAAGAGGGGACAGGAGAGGGAATTGGACCCGATATTTCCTCCACTTCCGAGGAGCTTCCAGATGTTCCATTCATGGACTTTCGTGGCCCAACGGCGCACTAAAAGATTTAACAGACAGCCATAAACCTTAGTTGGATGGGAGCGGAGCCGGGAAATACGATAGTGCGCCCCCCCACCATCGTGCAAAATGGTTCGCTGGTTTCTCGGCAGATGGCGTAGCAGCTATTCCATCATATTTTTTATGTCCATCTCTCGTGAATTTGCGTCTGGCTAATACCTACGAGTATTTTTCATACGGCAAAAATACAGCGGAAGTTGCCACGGTTATCTACGGTTTTATTGGTTATTTCGTCGCCGGGGGCTTGTGCCTGAATGACCAATAAAATCGCAGATAACTGAATCAACCTCAGCTGAACTTTCACCCGATGAATTTTTTTTTGTTTCCAATCAACTGTAGTCAACCGCACTACAGGCGTTACGTCCCCCTCATGGTGCTTAGGCACTGTGTGAGGGGGAACGACCAGAGAGCCCGCGCCGGGAATCGAACCCGGGACCGCCGAAACCACAGGCAATTAAATATTTGAATAGTTCTATAGTAAGCGGTTCCAAATTAATTAAGCAGATTTAAAATAAAACATTGTATTGACAACAAATATTTATCAGAAATGGTGAATTCGGGACAATACCGAATGAAGAACAAATACTTGTTAAAATCTACGTCACGATTAACTTACCCGCAGGGGATCTTTAATATAAATCCCACAGTTAATCTGTTGCGTCACTATTTGATCCTCATTGAACGTTTTAGTTCGTATTCGTTCGTACCGAGTAATTATCTGGACGCCCACCAGAGGCCATCTGATTTTATTTGCAAAATATCCCCTCCCCACAATATCCCCATATATTAGATGCCACATTTTGATGCGTGCGTTGGCGTAGATTCGACTCAAAATGAGATGCTACGTCCCCACTCCTCACAGTGTGTGTGTGTGTCGAAGATGGCAACGTCATTGGGGGAGAAAATCAAGACAGCTGGATGTGACGCGCAACGTCACACAGAATGTTGGAGCATGAGAGTCCACCATCATGGTGGAAGTGCGTGCGGTGGTTTTACGGTCAGAATTTACGACGTCTACCTACCCCGACTGATCTAGCGAGAAAATAATAATAAAAGAACAAAATATATATCTTGGCAGCGCATCATGGCAGCCAACTATAGTAGATCATCGGACGTCCACTACGTCGCCGCGAAAGAAAAACCAATTTCCCATCAACATTGCTTCGCCACTCTGTCCACGAACAGGTACAGTAAATTGCGTATTTCCTGCCGTTAAGCGCGAAGAGATAAATAATGGATCCCTAATTGGAACTAAATCGAGAATACTGCACATCGCAGTTTTCCCCACAGAAACAATATTTTTCCTCTGTAGGAATGGGCTATAAGATATACAGTGTGCCTAAATTGAGCCTATTTTAAATTTACAATTAAAATTGGAAAACGTTAATCGAATGTAATTTCGCACTCTTATTTTTTTTACCATCAACTGTAGTCAACCGCACTACAGGCGTTACGTCCCCTCATGGTGCTTAGGCACTATTCGAGGGGAACGACCAGTACCCCGGGATTGAAATTTTTCGAGAGCCCGCGCCGGGAATCGAACCCGGGACCGCCGTGCCACAGTCAGTCGCTAAACCAACTGGGCTTTTTGAATTGCCATCGTACGCGTGCGTGTATGTGACGTCATTGTTTTGCGATTCTAAAAATGGTGTTCAGTGGTGCGAGGATCGCAACGTAGTGTTTCGTTTTACGTAAAAACATATCGCGGCGCGATCCTCGTCACTGAACGCCATTTTTAGAATCGCAAAGTAAACCGATGACGTCACATACACGCACGTGTGCGATGGCAATTCAAAAAGAAATGTATTGCCAAAATGAGTGCGAAATTTCATTCAATTTGATTAACGATTTTTTATTTTAATTGTAAATTTTAAAAGACTCGATTTTTTCAGTCCACACTGTAGAGTCTTGGAAGGTCCAGAGTAGATTCATTAACATTATGATCCGTTGTGCTGTAACCGTTGCGTTCTGAGGCGACCACCGGAAGAGTAGGTTTCATGAATTGATCACTAGATGGCAACAGCTAAACACGAATGTTTCGCGATCTGCTCACTAGGTGAGCCACTATTCAATCGTGCCGAAGGGTATATCGCCATCTAAAAAGTGGAGGAATTAATAACGCCTACTTTATCTGTGGACGTCTTACGTCATACGTCTTCCAGGCCATTTCACGTCGTGGGCGCCTGGTCTTTAGCGTTGTCGTGGCAAGATCGTAGATGGCGCTGGCAGACCAGATGTAGAAAATAATTTCGTCTATTTGGTTTCTCGTGGGACAGCAGAGAACACAGTGGCAGTTTTCTGATATTCGCTGTCGTACATCAAAATTCGAAAAATCAATCTTTAAAAAACAAGATAGACTGCGGGAAAAACTGCTTTCATCGATCAATGAAAGCAGTTTCTACGAACGCATCCCCCAAGTGAGATGTAGAATCGAATTTTATGTAAACACAAAGACACACATCCCAATTAAGAGTGCATACTTAATACCATACACAGAAAGAGCCAAGCAATAATAATGAATGAGACTTTTAGAAACAAGGGCAGGGAACTATTAGTTTACAGAGAGAAAAAGAAAACAATATTTCGTAAGCTATATTAAACAGCTTGTGATGTCGCATATACGATCCTTCGGAACCACTGCGAACGTGGAGGATGATCCGAGTTTGTAGAACGACAAGAGCAGTCAACAATTGCCGTCAAAATTCACGGTCGACATGCCGGCACCCCCCTTAAATATGCTGACTTTTCCATGGAAACCGTGGCTAGAAAAACTAGGCTAATTCGACTGCTGAATAGCTTGCGCGGAGCTCCTTCGCAAACGCCCCCTCCTCCCAATTGCCACCCCTGGCCACCAACACTCCCACATTGATGTATGCCGTATGTATTTTTGAGCGAAGTGGAATTTTTCGAAGCCCCACCCTCTCCTGCAGTCAAAACGGCGGCTGCCCCGATTCTTTCTCCATCCTCCTCCAGAGACCAACATCGGCAATGACAACAACATTTCTCGAGACGCATTATCAGAAATGTGAAAAATTAGACCTGGGGAAACAAGATTTTTCACAAATCATCGTTGAAAATTGTCGATTTCCATGACACAGGAATGAAAAACAAAAACACATTCATAAATATAAATTTTTTTTCCTTTTCACTTAAGTATATATCACAGCAGGAAGATTCTGTACCCCTCTCAGTTCTTAGGCACTATGTGAGGCACATTTTCACCAGTACCCCGAGCCAAAGCCCGCGCCGGGAATCGAACCCGGGACCGCCGAACCACAGTCCGTCGCTTAATCAACTGCGCTACGACGAGTCGCACTAAATAAATTGAGTCGATTCAAATTTGCATTAAAATTCTAGAATGCTCAAACGACAATATTAAAAAAATATCGTTATGGAACCAGAAGAAACAAAATATAAGAAATCAAAAAAAAATGTACAGTCTAGAGGATTGGTTAACACGGGTTCAAATCCCGTCCGAGGCTTCCGAAAGTTTTCGGGCGATAGAAATTTCAATTGAGATCTGTGCCTATACGATGTCTATGTGTGCTTGCACACGTTAAAGATATACCTCCCTAGGTTTATGGTCTAGGGTAGGCAAAATCGCAAGGCTTTAGGACGGAAATGCTAGTGACCTAATTATCAAATAGCTAAAAAGGAAAGCTCAATTTCGGTTGTGTGCCGATAAACGAGTACAGGGTTACAGGAGGATCTGCAGCCGCCGACGGGGCGCGTTTTTCTTCCCGCCCACGCCAAGGCGCCGCGATCCGGCAGCCTTGACACCGATTCGGCCGACTGGGGGCGCTGTCGACAGACTGTTTGACGACGCCCCCTTCCCGGGGCCATCCCCCCCTTCCTTCCATCGCATCCATCCACCCACACATAGCGACATCAACCATGAATCTGGCTCCATCATCCAAACCTCGATTTGCTGACGATATCAAACTACAGAGCAGCCCTTGGTGGGACGGAATTTGGTCCCCCAGCGCTGACAGCTGTTGGCGTTCTCGGGTGGTGTGCTAGGGAATCATTTGATTATTGTTGAAAGTTCTAGTAGATCGATTATCGAGGCATTTTCGATGATGAGTGATAATTTATTTTCCAAATTGATAAACAATCTTCTTCAGTCGACGCTTCGAAGCTCAATCGACTTTTTCAGTTGACACCAAAATCGGCGTGAATTTAAAAAAAAGAGGTTCCAGAAAAATATTGAATGGGTGTACCCACTTCTAGGCATTTCCTTTATCGGATTAAGCGGGCAAGGCGCCAACTTGCACCCAGCTGTTGAATGCGGCTGACTTAGGAAGCGCTGCCCCTGATTACGGCTAATTTTGGCAAACACTAACCACAGATATGCTATGCAGGTTAGCCAAATACCGGGGGAGTTTTACTGAGTTACTATGCTTGTAATACACGTGAATGAAGGAGATTGTTGGGCGACAATCTAAAATCGGCGAGAAATCCTATATTATAAAACTAAGAATTGGATTTTGGTGTTCGGAGCAAAATTTCAGAACGGCTCAATGAAATCGCA
>JAQGBY010007527.1:0-11642 GCA_034698785.1 Mycogona germanica | reverse complement strand
GAAAATTTCGATCCCGGGGTACTGGTCGTTCCCCCTCGCACAGTGCCCAAGCACCATGAGGGGGACGTAAGCCTGTAATGCGGTTGACTACAGTTGATGGAAACTAAAAAAAAAAAAATGGGCAATCTCAGAATTCTTCGAATTCCCCTCGTTCTTGTATTTTCGTTTGCAAAAAGCGTCACCACTAACAGCGAATCCCGAGATCGGTAAAACGACATACTATTTTTAGCTGATCTCTGTCAATGACGATTTTTTAAAAAAATATTTAATTCTGACAGCTTTATTCTCAGTCTCTGAGACATAACATGGCTTGATCCCAATTTGGTAAACATGCGTGATGGAGGGAGGAGGTCGCTTTAACAGATCGTTTAGCCGCGTACTGCAGCTTATGAATTAAAGAAAGTAATTTCCCGGTAGAGCTAAGAGGGTTCTTCCGCGACGTCGTTCCCCCCTTTCTATCCACTGGTTCTTTCTCTCTGTATTATCTCCTGTGTCTGTCTCTCGCTTTATCTCTCTTTCTCTCGTCTCAACTTGTACATGTATATTGGTTCGGAATGCAAATCTTGTCTTAAGTGAAAGAGTATTTTTGAAGAGGAGAAATCCCCGATATCGACCTGCGGTGGTTTTTTTGTCGCAGATCACGACAGAAACTACGAATTAATAGTGACAGTTTCAGGATAGTGCATTTCTGCGCTCGTCTTTTATTAACGTTCTGTTTAGTCAAAGCGTATATTTAATTATTCCTGCAATCGTTAATGGACCGGAGAAACACACCTCTTTTCTCCCCCAGCACAACAGATAATTTGTAAAAGTTTCCGGTGCAAAATCACATACAACACAATATGGCGTAATTAAGTTTTTTGCGAGTTATATATACAGTGAAACCCTATAAAATAGTTACTATAAAAGTACTAAAAAAAATAACCAAATTCAAATTTAAAATATGAAAACATTGGTGAAATGGAATGAAATTTAATATACCTGTTGGCAAGATCTTTCTTTTTGATGAGCCCATGATACAACTCCGTGACGTCATCATTCGAATTCTTGAGGATCAATTCAAGCGATTCAAATTGGAAGGTCTTGCCAACATGTATGCTAATTTTCATTCCATTGCACAAATGTTTTCATATTGTATTTTAAATTTGAATTTAAATTGGGTTGTGTTTTTTAGGACTCACGTTTGTTTTTTGTATTACATATTTGCGAAATGTTAAATGATTCTCTTTAAACTTGGAGCAGATGTTAATCAACATATCGGTTTTAAATTACTCTTACCAAGAAAGTGCTTCATTACGACGTCTATTAAATGTGGGCGTTCCAAAATGACGTTCAGTACAAGAGCGCGAACCTTGATATTGTTTTTATTGACCAGTTAACTGGGTGAGTTTTAAGAGTTTCCAGAGAAAACGCATGATTGAGGAATGGTTTGGATATCACGATTCGGTCTTCTTTGCTGAACGCTATTTTGGGATTCCAAATTGAACAGAAGTCGTAATGCAGAACCAACTCCTAGGCTCGAGGAATTTAAAAGCAATATGTCGATTTATATCTGTTCCAAGTTTCAAGAGAATCAAACAACATTTCGCAAAGACGTTATAAAATATTCATGTAGTACCAATGTTATTGTAAACGTATAAAGAAACCTTAACGTTTATCCAATTCTGTAAAAAGAAATACTTACAAAAATTAAGTCTGATTTCGTAACATATCAACAATGGGTACACTCGATAAATTATTGTTATCGAAAAATAATATAGAAAATCAGAAGTTTTAATGCTGAATATTATTTTCAATGAAGTAAATATTATTTATTGTTATTTTTACTATTTTTAATGAATTTCAATTTGATTGTGTAATAACTAATGATGTAGACATTATCTACAAAATTACAATTATCTACTTCAGTAGAGCCGCGTAAAGATTCGCTGCCATCTTGACGTTAGAACTTCTTTTTGTCAAACGCTTTTTCTCTCGCATGAAGCTTCCAAATTACAGTTACAGGCCAATAGGCATAGTGTATTATAGGATATAATAGTCACAAAATAACAGGGGTACCATAAAAAGCTGTGAAACAAAAGAAATAACAATGAAGAGCATGGGTTGGAAATAAAACTATTGCTTTTATAGAGGCGAAACAATAAATTATAAAAACAAAAAAAAGAGCATTTTATAATAAACGAGCTTCTTTCGATGGCTTTCTCACTCGGAGCTAGACTCGGCGTGGGCTGTAAATCAATTTTTTTTATTAGGTGCAGATAGAAAAAGTAAATGCGAATTATTCTCTGCCTCCGAATGTTTTTCGACATGCATATATACTGTACAGTGTACATTTATGGTGCCGGGGAAAAAAAAGCACACACCAGAAATGCATTTTATTCATATTGCAATGAATCTGGATGTTGTGCGCTGGGACTGCTGCATAATTTATTTTTAAGCTAGCGAGCATTCTACATACGTGATCAAAGATGGTTCCACTGTTTCACACATTCCATCGTCGGCTTTCCTTTGTTTATCCAACTGCGCCACTGCCTAGTACAGAGTACTACGCGGCGTCGGGTTCGCTCCCATTTTTCTTCAACCGGTGTATATATCAAAACTACTTTTTATCGCTCCGCCGTATAAGTTACGTCACTTGACATTCTATCCGTGTAATGTACTCATTAGAGAATTCAATGGAATCAAAATTGGACGTAAACAGCTTTCTTACTAGGATTTTCTTTCGCCAAAATTTATTGTTCTCTGTTTCTTCGACATCCATCATCCGATTGTTCCTAGTTGCTAACGGATCGGGTTTTACGTTTGTTTCTTAGAGATTGACCCACTGTATTATTTAAATCTGTTCTACTTTTTTTCTTCACTATTCCTTGCTACCAGTTCAGCTAAGAACAGTACGCAGTAGATTTTCCGACCGCTGCAGCTTAGTTGTTCTTAAATATTAGATGAGCTTTCTCATCTAGACGCTAGACGTGTATCAGCTTTAATTAAACTCAAAGTAGCTGATCTTATTACACGAAGGTTGTGTTATATTTTGTATTTTAATCAAATACCTAGCACACGTACAGAAATTTGTCTTTAACTGCCTACTATTAATGCATAATAATTGCAGAATTAAAAAGAAGTACCATCCGATTCGTTGATACATTTTGGATAATTTAATATGTAATATTAGTACTCCCATATTATTCTTTTGTCCAATAGTTTGTTATAATTATATTCTGGTTCTTATTGATAGATATCTTCAAGTCTTCCTCAATTGACGGTTTCCAATCCTGACCCGTAAGACCCTTTCATCCGTTTCCTTCAAACCTGCGTCTGAAAGTCGATTACTGACAGGGATTTAGCGTCAGATTCACCTGCAGCTGAAGGAGTTTTTTGTTGTTTCTAAAAGAGAATGCTTGAATTCATAATCAATAAGCTATATATACAGTACGCGTTCGTTTAGACGCCATGGGATTTTTTTAACAACAGTGCTTCGAATGGCAATTAGGCCTCAGTCGCGCTTCATTCTCTGTCGTTTTTCGATCTCTGACACTGCGATTCATTGGGGATTCTATAGAACCTGTTTAGCGGTTAGGCTTTCAGCTTTATATTTATCACCATCTGCACTGTACACTAACTAACCAATATCAAGTTGAAAGCAAATGAATCGTGTCTGTGAACATCTGCCGTCATAAAGCAAAATGTAAACTTCTTACGTCATTAATACACAAATTAATCATTAATTTACAAAGTAAATATTCGATATTGATACGCTGACAAACAATATCCTAATTTTTAGGTGTTATTTATTGTAACAGACAATTAATCTTAAGATTCGGAAGCATTTTTAAATTTTAATTTAAAGGCAATTTGAAAAATTTATATCGGTTGATAAAGCACAAGTGATTTGAGGAATTAGTAATTTAAGATTTTCCAAAGATTTGCGATCTTCAAAAAACTTTTTAATAAGCAAATGCATTTCACTATGAGCTGTCGGAATGAGATTTTATGTCCCCTTTATGTCATGTATATAATGAGGCAATATAATGAAATGAGGCAAAACCCACCGATTATTCTGTACTCGATGAATCGCGTCACCATTTCTTGATTGACTCCCATGGACAATCGAAAGTGGCAATCACTTGGAGCAGTGCTGTCAGATGGCGAAAACCAATTTCATTTCGACAAGGGGCAGCACGGCGATCCCATGATTGACGCTCGCTGTCGGGCGCATTAATCAGCGCCCCCTCTCCCCACCCAATTTTTGAAGTGTCATTGACAGATTCGCGTTCAACCAGACCCGATATTTCATTTTTCGCCGACTAGTCTATTTACATGCGCGGCTCCGGATATGTGTGTGGCAACCCGCGGGTCGGTCGATTTTCAGACATGTTACTACGGTACTACGCCTCCCCGAATCCGTTGATATTATGTCGGGCGGTTCACAGACGCCAGGCACTGTTTCTGCAAGTGACTGTCGCTCGCTGTCACTTTGACGAACTGAAATTAGTTGGAGGCGCAATTTGGCTTTCCATAAAAAGCGACTGGTGTCGGTTCGCAGAGGTTTCGGCAACAGACTCTCTCTCTCTCTCTCTCGCAAGCTCGATATGTCCAATGGGTGAGCCGCTAGACTAGATTAATCGTTCGGAGCGCACCAAGCGGCGATAGGATGGACTCGAATTGACACCCCAGCCTCACTCCTCCCCTCCGCGCTCCTTCAGTCTTGGAAGACGTGGCGTGTGGCAATGATGCGCGAATGACAAGGACCATTTGCTCGCGTTGAAAACTGTGTTTATGGTCGTAGTTGTGAAGGAACAAGATGCACGATCCATCGTCGGTCCAATCAGTTGATCGACAGTACCGGGTTCCATCCTGGGCACAAATTCTCCTTCATTTAATTTTCAAATAGAGCTGATACATTAGGGGCAGGGATGTGTGCTTAACTTCGTCATATTTTGTGGAACAGCTTTCTTAAGATCAATTTAATCTCAGAGTTCAAAGACGAAGTGCGATTATTAGTTACAATTTAGAATTAAACAAAATTTATAAATATACTGTTTGATCACTTGGCTACATCTACACACATTTGAAATTGATGATATTCGATTGATAAATAAAGAATTGCATTTTGATTTTAACAGATTATCTGTTTGAATCCCGGTTTGGGATGCACGATTGTTGAGTTAGATGAATGAGGGCAAAAGTTAATATTTGACTTCGATGAATAAACGAAACTTTAGTAATTTTTCGTATTATTACTGTATTTTCCAATTCTTCAATTTATCGTCAACTGAATAACACTTCTATCAGTTAACAATTGACGGTAACGAAAGGGCATAATGGCTGCCGGCGTCTCCAACTCAGTTTCCATTGCCCCAGCACGGACAGATTATAGGATTTTCAATTTTCTCCTGTATCGAAACCGAGTGGAAACGACACACGGTTGTCTTGAAGAGGTCGAAAGAGTGAATATTGAAAATGGCTTCAAGAAACCCGACAGCAGAAGCAAGCGGGAACAATTGACGTTGAGCCGGGTCGTAGTGTGTGACGAACGACAGTCGTCCCAAAACTACGAAACGACTAACGGATTGAATTAAAGTAGTCTACGGGTGGACCCGCTTCAATGAAATTCATCGTTTAAACCCGTTTTCAATCCGCACCATCGTTTACAGAGATATCGGAAACGGTGCGCATTGATTATTCCGTTCCCAGAAATACAGCCCCAAAATATAACGAATTTGTTCTGAGAATAGGTTCCCAATGGTGCCTTGATCATAATTGATATTTCTTGTCTTGCCAACTCCTTTGAAGAAAACCTGAAAACTAAAATTCTTAATTATTGTTATATATTCCATTGTATCTTCTGCGGATAATAATGCAGGCGTTACATTATGTGAAAGGTGTAGTAATCAGGCGCTCAAGGGGATTTGAGGCTGAAAAGCTCACGAACCTCCTTAACAAACATTTTTGTAATTTACCCACGAACTTATATATAGGAAAACGTACTTAGGTAAGAAAGAAAAAGGGATATCCAATAGATTAGATGCGTCTGTTATAAATCAGAATCAAAGTTTCTGGGTTCGATTTAACGTTTGGGTAAAACTATTGAGATAATTAACATCCATACTGCTAAAGGATTTTACATTGTTTACTGGGAATATGGTATCGAATATTTATGTGATGTGCAAAATGAATTATTTAAAATTAATTAATTTTCCCCGTTTTGACGGTGTGTCGTGCTGACAATGTATGCGCAATATGTCAGCTGTGCCTTATACGACGTCCTGTCTGTCACCTTGTTGTTACCCAATCATCATCTTACTATTGAAATATTTAGTATAATATTAAAAAGATCCGCATGTGCCAAGCAAAAATTAATTAAAATAAATTTTAGATTACTTCAAAAATAATAATTTCTGATGTATGTATTCGACAATAGAAATTTATCTGTCTGTGCAACTGGACATGATGATGTCTCATATTTTGTGCAGTCACGATTTCCTAATATAGTTTGCCGGCGTCTGAGTCCTAATCATCTGGCGTCCGAGGCAGGAGAAAGTCATCTTCAAAACAGTCCTTTCATTGCGGATGACCCGGTTGATCGGCACCCGATAGTCAGACGCTCAGGTTGCCTATAGATGCTAGACCCGCGAGGCTACCTTCGTGAATGCGTGGATTAAAATGCTGATGTAATCGTGAAGGCTGAACAGATTGAAAATTTAATCACACGTCTACATGCTGAGCATTTCCCTGCAAATCACACTGGCTATATATCAGTTACAGTGTTGTATTTTTTCAAACGTTGCAGTTCACCCAGTATTTCTATTTTATGGAGGATGGATTTTATTGCTAGAAATATGGGTTAAATCAGACTTGGTAAATATTCGTTTTTGGAAACACATACATGTGTGTATGTATGTACATGCTGCAGAATTTAATTTAAAATTCGCTTTTATGTACGATCAAGCGCAAGTTATTTCTGATCTTACTTTTGCGTATTTCTCGATAAATCAGCTACCTAAAGATTTTAAAAAAACAACGCTTCGCCAGAAAAATTTAAATATGGCCTCTTCACTTCTCCAACATGGCGCTGTCGCTATCACGTGATACCAATGTTGCCAGTCATATCTCAATATTTTCTATTTGTAAATCGTTTGATACCTGTGACAGCTACTTAACAAATTCGTAATAAAATGATTTTCTGTTTTAAACAGATTAGATATTTAAATTGTAAAGCGTTTGAAAAACTATAAAATAAATTATAGACCTGTGTTCTTACGTCATTGGTATGGCACGTATGGGAACGGGAGTTTCAAATATTTGAAAAACATTTCGCTGACATAACGGGGACTGTCGAGCGAAGCCGGGTAATTTCTCTAGTTGTTTATAAATTTGAATAATTTTGTTAATTGAGCGAATAAAATGAAACGTGCAATCCATTTAAACGACTTATAGCCTGAAGACGCCATAAAATTTTGTGATTCAATATAATGTGAGCGTCCAACATGTTTAGCTTCACAATTGCCTGACTCCTACGTAGTTCCTGTGCTGTCATCATATTTCGCGTGGTAAAATTCAAATGTTCTATTTGCCTACCGTTTTATTTTGAACGCACATATGAAACACAATTGGGTTTCGAATGTGTTATAAAAGTTCTACGGAATTGATCCGTCAAAATGTTAGCTAACGCTGTGTCTTTCTACAAGAGAGCAGTTGTCCAATTTAATTTGCATCAAAATATCGGCTAAAGAACTATCTCCACTAGCCGAAAATGAACTATTGTTAAAGTTTCAGTGATTGGAGGTGTCTGGTTATGATGATAGTTTCGATATGTGAAGATTCGAGATGATGATTTCCCAATGAATAGCTCGTACCAGAAAACGTTTCAGCATTTGATCAAGACGATATTAGAGCGAGCGCGAATTTACTTATGGACCGAACCGGTATAGAAGCAATGATTCGATTGCGGGTTTCGCTTTATAGCTTTATATATTTTTCGCCGCAGGTTGTTATTGTTGATCGTGCATCGGCGATGTTGGCGAGACCGAAATGAATGCGAGAACGAACCGACGACGCAAAAGTCACCATTTGGTGTCGCTCGGGATGCGCCACTCTTACGCATAGACCCACCTCCTGAGACCCATGCCCTCGTTGTAATTGAAATAGCGAGTCCTCCGCCGGCGACAATGAAAAATATTTAACCAGACCGACAATTGGTCGAGACCCTCATGCTTTTAAGGTTTAACCGAGTTTAACGGAGCTGCAACGATGGCCTGGCGCCTCATGGCGTCTCTTGTTAAGGGCAATACGAGGTTTGTCGTTTAAGAACCGACCATCTTCGAATCAATTCGTAAGAAGGTAATCACAGTTTCAGGATTCCCCCGTTTTTAGACACACGATTACGGGAAAAGATTTGACTTAATCCAATAAGAATGAGATGATTGATTAAGGATCTCAGGAGAACGTGTGAAGTAGTGAGGAAGCATTAAAGTATCTAAACTGACCAAACAAAAGCAAATCATCTTAAGAAGCCCTCCAAGGGCAACGCAGATGCCAGTGAGCTCCGATTTCTAAACTCTCAGTAAATGTCGTCTGTATCTACTCCCGATTTCATAGAAACGAAACTCACCGAACAAATCCGATGCAATCTGTATTTCTAAGCAGTTAGGAAATACAAATATATTTACCGTGCAGCTTCGCGCAAATAAGTCCTATTTTGTGATCAATCTTTTAAGATCCGGTTCTGAACAATAAATTTAAAGAAAATTTGTGGTAAACCAGCAGTCCTCCATTGACTACCACTGATTATCCCATTGCGATGAACTTTGAAAAACAATTTTCGTTTACTTCTAATGCGCAAACGTTACTAGCGAGTAACGACTCCCCGTAAAAGTGATGTAAACACATTGTGGTACTTATTGCTGGTAACTTGTGCCGTGAGCCAATTTGTACCTGTCTTTCTCTATTGCCACTTTATGCTTTTACGATTCGGCTCTAAAATAGACAGGCGATAAGAGGTATACACAGAAGATGGGAGTAGTGATGGGGAGAAAAGGTGGGGGGTGTAAAGTAAGAGCAGCCAAGTGAGATTGGGAAGACGGTATATCACATTGGTGATATTTGAAGTGTGAGCGATTAGGTGAAATTCGTGAGCCACACATAATCGGATAGAATTTCATGGTGACGTTTCGCTGAAGCGGCTGTTTGGTGCTTTCGTATTCAGATACAGGAATGGGGGGAACGCTGATTTTTGGAGTGTGCAATTTACTCGTAGGTTTCCGTTTCGCTTTTATCTATTTTCGGGTGGTGATGACTTCACGTTTGGTTAAGCGTGCTTGCAGCTATCGCACGTTTGTTTTCGTTCGTAGGATAATATTTGTTGTACGACAGCAGTCCCCCCCCCCCTTTTGAAGAGAAATCAATCTGATCAAGGCACTTTTGATATGAAGGTTGTGTGCAAAACTTGTCTGGAGATAATCGATTGAGAGATAACCCTTGGATCTTTTTTTTTTTACTGTTTCAATACTTGCAATCCGCCCCTCATTACAAAGTTTACCTGCCCCTGATTGTTCCTGTATGGATATGGAAATGTCATGACAGGAAAATTTACATTATCAATAATACTACTGTATTATTTCTTATCATCATTTACTTTCATTATGCTCTATGTAATGTATCTATGAACTTTCCGAATCGATCTAATTTATAAACCCTTTATTAGTAGATGGTGCACACATTCTGATACTTACCAGATTACTGAGATTGTTGCAATAATCATATTTAGTTGAGCTATTAGACCGATTTAGACGTTCTGTCTTGTGTTATTAACGAATAATAAACTAACATTTAGAACGAAGAAGTATTTAAATTATGCTTAGCTTGCTGAGTTAATGTTATGAGATCCTTGCGGACCTTTACAATTTTCCATCAAATCCTTTCTGTAATTACAAATTGAACAACGATTTAGGAAAGTGCAGTTGATGAGAAGAAGGCGTTAATTAAAAAATCAAAAATTTATTTAGCCAATCAATCTGATTTTTTCTATAACATTTGTTCCCGAATCAGAGCACCTGTCGTTAGGGTTCGTGGAAAGGCTCGATTGATGACACCCCATGGACAATCTTTGGTCGTCAGACAATTGATGGTGTTCTTCTTTCGTCCGGAGAAGACTTTTGTTTACGTAGAGGCTTTGTGGAGCGGAATGACTGGCACGCGCTGGTTGAACTTCCCCTCCCCTTCTCTCTTCCCCTTTTCGGGGCTTATGGTAATTAGGATTATCTTTTTTCTCTCTGCTTAGCTTCTTGGCACCTCCTACACCCTTCCTTCGCTCGAATTTCCTATACACTTCCTGGCTCATATCTGCCATTACATCCCTCACAGTGCTTTATTTTTTTCACTTTCTTTCTTGATATAGGCCTTCAGCGATCAACCAATGAGTTGTATTCTGCGTCCTACTCAAGGCAGGCTTCCTTAAGCATTCAACAGGAACATTTCAACTACAACAAAGTATGCCTCAGTATTGACGATTCACTATTCACTCTAATTCATATTTAGGCTATTGAAAAGTTTTACTTGTACAACCAAAGTTTGATTTGCATGCATTGCAAATATAATTTCTTGACACGATAGAACTGAGCAAATATTTTTCAGTGGTCAAAATGAAATTCAAATTTAAATTTTTTTATTTTGTAATTTGCATCTGAGTTAACAAAATATGATAAGTTCATGTGTTATCTAAGGTATTAATCTTTTATATCTGCGCATTTCATCATTGGAAATGCGCATATATAAATATTGAGTACTTGGAAGAGTTCGCATTGAAATGTTATTTATTTATATGATCAATACTGTTCTTTTAAAACTAAATTTGTGGTGGTTCACTTTTTGAACAGCACTATATTTTCGTGTTTAACCAATTCCATTCCAAACTTCAACTCCAAACCAGTCGGCATTTCAAGATAGAGGAACCGCCACACGACGATAGAAACCTCTTCATCTTTTGATATTATGACTTTCAGTTGCATCAGATAAAATAATTCGCTATAAATATAGCGGCTTTGAACTAGAGCGGAATGTTTAGCGAATCCTGCCTTCACCAAAAATCTGCAAACAGCAATGGCTGCGTTAATGCAACCACCATAGAAAACGCAATCTCTTGGTCGCGCCTCTTAATCGCCAGCTTCTTCATTTCCCAGTGCAGCTTAAAAAACAAGGATAATGACCGTGGTGGGAAAACAATGATCTATTATAGCTTCTCGCCTTCAGCAGTGTCTTACAGCTTAAGCCTACTGAAAGTAAATTTTGTGGTGGTTGCGTTAAGGCCCTGGCAAAGACGAGTCACGCTGGACGTAATTAAAAAGATTTCTTAGCCTTGCAGCGCCAGGTTAATCTTATGGGTCTCACCACGTGTAATATGATTATGATTGGGGTTGACACTACAAAAAATATAAGAGCGTGTCTCAGAATTGGGCTTTAATCTGTACCACCCCCCTAAATTTCTGTCGACTTTTTTGAGAGATCAGATTCAGACTGCTGGTACTTGTATCACATACTTCGCGTAAGTCATTTTTTTATTTTTTTTTATTTTTATTTCAGCATCAGGGAATCTAGTAATTATTCAACATTTCAATATACAGCAAATCATTATACCCTGACGCGAA
>JAQGBY010007526.1:0-11642 GCA_034698785.1 Mycogona germanica | reverse complement strand
GTACAGGCACGGCTCCCACGGCTTTACTTCCATTCCGAAGGAAGGCGCGTTAACGAATTTCTCTCGCCCGAAAAATTATGGGTCTTTACTGAGATATCAGTCAGTATTTTGAATAGCTGCACCCGTCGCCATCGCTTCATCAGAAAATACAAATATGGTGGCGACATGAGATCGCTATTCTTCCGCCCAAGAGCGCTCCCTCTCTTGTTTTAAATTGAGATTTTTCACACAAAATCTCGTTTTATGTGCAAGTTTTCCTGATAAAGATAGTGGTTCCCTATTTAACAGGATTTTTCATTTTGCTTTATACTAATCTCAAAAAGATTTCGTTGAATACAGCGTAGGATCTTTTTTAGATTTAGATATAATTATCGCCGCTCCGTGAAAGTATGTCGATTTATGTAGTAGCAGATTGGACTAGTTCCTGGGCGAGGCTGTTCCAGTTAATGAAAATACTGTTTTGATTTATTAGTAATGATCGTTTGAAGCTGCAAAACAATTGAAAAAGCACTGTCTTCATAACGTTTGTTGAGGAGGTTCATCGATGATGTTCGCCTAACACCCACCCCCCTTTAACGTTCCAATATCGCACAGGCACGAGTCATGATTTTACTTCCATTCCTAAAGAAGGCGTGCGAAGGAATTTCTCGCCCGAAAAATTTCGAAGATGTCGACCGGAATCGAAAACGCAATCACGGGCCGCGATGAAAGCACGCGAACCACTCGGCCACTTGACACAAGAAACACTGTCACTCGCTACATAATTTCAGTGAAAGTCTACATGTAAAGAATTTGGCGGAACTGATACAAAATGTTAGAAACAATTCATCTAGCTCCATATAGCGTAAGAACATGATGACAACAAAAAATAAAAAAGGCATCAACTAATTAGGTGAGATTGCTGGACAATTGAAGTTCGGCAACGAAGGTTGTTCATAAAATATTTTTATCATCTCTTCCAGTGAGTTACAGAATTAATAATGAGAAATTACGCGTACACTTCATGGTTTGCGCGAGTATAGGATGACATTACTCAATACGCGAAACAAGGTAGACTGCAATTGTCGTCCTTCAATCTCACCTAATTAACCATTGGCTCCTACCGTTTTCTTTTGAAAAACGGCATGTTTAACATACTTTCAAACCTCAGATCGGATTTTAAAAGTTAAAATTTAATGAGGAAATAAAAAAGACGCCAAAGACCCAATCATTCGTCGCCATTTTGGGTCTGCGTCCAGCATCCCGCTTCATCAACTTTCTAAGTTAAAATTTAGACAATATAGGTTTTTTCTTTTTTTTTTTAATTCACTGAAGTGTTTAACACAACAGAAAGATTCTGTACCCTTCTCAGTGCTTAGGCACTATGTGGAGGCACATTTTCACCAGTACCCCGGGATCGAATAATCGAGAGCCCGCGCCGGGAATCGAACCCGGGACCGCCGAACCACAGTCCGTCGCTTAACCAACTGCGCTACGGCGAGTCGTTAATGCAAGGATGAACGTGTCCAGAAATGTTATCGCGTTTTATTAAAAAGTATGCATAAACTTTAAAGCAACCTAAATATTCTGCCGTCCAAGTTCCTTCACCATTCGGAACCAGAAAATGCTCATTATTAAAATTTGAAAAAGCAGCGACATTCTTCACTTTCGTAACCAATGTTTAAATTATTGCTTTAACTTTGTTAAAATTGTGAGACGCCAGTCTTTTTGCCCCAGTTCATATATGTTGCCTCAGTTCCTATAATCTGGATTAGACGATCATAATAGATAAACCCCCGATCTGAATTGGATCTAGTCACGGGGAGCGCGCCCACAGGACGCATGTATCTTTCAGGCTACATTTTATGATTAAAATCCTTTGACTTTTTGGGCACACTGTTGGCACAGGATGAAACTTGAATATTGCAATTGCCACTTCAATTAGTAGTTCGTATTGGTCATTTTTTCAGCAAAACCATATTGCCACCGCATCACCAAATGTTGGGATTACGGCTTTGCGCGCCAATATGATAAGTTTGTTCCGGAGTTACACCTTGGAATATTCAGATGTGACTTGCAACTCGGTTGAGTCTCGCCTCAAATGGTAGAGCAAGGCCGCAGGCCATCCCTTCAGTCGTCTTAGTCGTCGCCGTCCCACTTATTTGTACACAGGCTGTGTGTCTGTGTGTCAGTTTGACTAGCAGTATAAATTCGCGAACCAAATATAGCTGGTGGTGGTTGTGATACGAGCTTCTTTTTTTAAAACTTTTCTGCGTTCACCAGTTCCCTGCTGCTGGGAAACATTCGTGCGGTCTCGTTCTAATTTCGATTTCTGGTTGTGTTGACTCGAATGGACGGGTACAAGTGCCTTGATTTTTGACACTACTAGGCTTCTAGCTGGCGTTTTTGCCACTCTGTGGACTTGACATTCTTACTTATTTGTTCGTTGTTTTTATCTTAGACTATATTATGAATGGAAGCTTTTTCGTTTAGTCTCTTAACTGAGACTACAAGAAAAAGATGTGTAATTTTATGAGCAAATGTTCACAGAATGTAACAAATTGTATTTTAAATTTTCATTTCGGCAATATACAGTCAACCTCGGGTATAGTATAGGGGAATTATATCAAATTTGTCTTCAGTTGTGTTTCAATGCCAGCGTCGCTCAATTAACTAGGGGAATTGTAATGTTAATATCTGGGAAATGATGTGTCCATCTCCTAACAGAAACAGAAGAAGGGGCCACACTAGAATGGTGAACGAGCTTCAATGTACATCTGCGTCATATTTTAACTCCTATTTCCCTAGAGTGTGTAGACAGTGGAATGGTCTGACAGAGCCATGTTGAGAGCTGCTTGCGTGTAAAATTTGTAATTGTAATTGAGGTTCGCCGGAAAATGGCCAATGAAAATGAGCATGAGTGCATGACCTAATAATCGTCCTACCATGTATGATGGCCGGTATCGACCATATATTAAATTTGCTTTTTTTTTAAATTTTTTATTAAAAATTATTAATAATTACTGTTTGACCATTTGAGCTAGTGAAATTATTAAATTTATGGTTTATTTTACTGAGTAAAATTAAGAGGCAGTTGCCGACGACACTATCTGCTGAGAGCTCTGCAAATTATTTTTAAACTTTCGGCCTCGTTCATGTTTTCGTTTACGCTTTCGTTTGCTCCGATCACTAAGACTTGCTTCCACAGTGACGTCCAAAGTCAAATCCAATTGTTTGAAGGTTCACCTTGACACGAGCATCTGTTCCGTTCTGGAGAGGGTCCTGGATTAATAATCGTATTTTTAAAAAGTGTGACCTTTACATCTTTGGATCTTCCGATCAAATTTTCCACATTCGATACCAAGTCTTGGCACCAGCCGCAAGTTCGTTAACGTAAATATAAAGCCTTCCTCTTTGACTGCATGCTCGTAAAAAGATGTAATTGTTCGTTCGACATTTGGCTCGCTTCTCGGTCAAACTTAACCGGGTTAGAAATCTCCGCTACTGGCACAGGCCAACTCGAAATCATAAACATCTCCTTCTCCGACATTAAACTGTTGATGTGCGAAGTTTTTTAAGTCGGGCCGTAAAATCGGTCTCTGTTGTTTGTCAGGTTCGTTTTTATTTGTTTGCTTGTCCATCCGCCGCCTCGCTGATTGGCTTATTTTCTCCTTTCCTTTCATGACGTAGACACAGACACGCTCAACACGACCAATTTGGGGCTCCGCCTGGTGGCCAGCACGGTGACGTCGTTCCTCATCCTGGCGCTGCTTCTCTTCATGATCCATCGGCTACGCCAGCGCCGTCTGCTGCTCATGATAAGACGTGAGTGGTTTGATCCGTTTCTGTGTGTCGGGGTGTGGCGGCTAGAAATCATCGAACTGTATTATGAAATTGCTTTCACTGCGACGAGTGGCCTCGAGTTCGATTCCGGGCGCGTGCTCTCGTTTATTCGTAATCTGTTGAAAATGTGCCCACCTCGAATAGTACTGATAAAGCGCCGGGTTCATGTAAACTGTGCACATGAAATAAAATGAACAATTCTCAGTCAAGTATCGGCTATCGTGTCAACCATCGCTTTTTTGCATTAGATTTAATTATAGTTATCATCATGTGACAGCTGCTTTCTTATGGTTCTTTAGACTATTCTGAGATTCAAACTATCGGACAATATGGAACCATTAGTGAAACTTTCAATAAATCTTCAAATCATTTCTTCTTAGTTTTCTAATTGATTTGTAAAAGATATTATCTATTTAAATCATTCTAATCTCATCCATAGGTATCAACGGTAGCCAGGTGTCGGGCGGTCCATACGGTCCTCGTCGCTTTTCGGTGGACGAAGACGGCTCCGTGGGTTACCTCACCGGCCAGGACCAGGTGGATTTTGGCACTTACGACGAGCCACCCCCGCCCTACACTTTTTGGAAGCCACCCGAGGCCTACTTCACTCACGAGGAGGCACCTCCCCCCTACGAGGCATCACAACAGCAACCGCCACCGCCACCACCACCACCTTCTCATCCACACATACAACAGCATCACAACAACGATCGTAATCGCGACAACAACGCCGTCAATCTGGGTCACCACCACCACCACCACCATCACCATCCCCATCAGACGGTATCCGGCGTCGGTTGCTTCACGGTGCCGCCATCTGCGCTGCTGACGCCGCCCTACGCGTCTGGGATGGCTGGTGCCGTCTTTCCCATCCACTGCAGTCAGCGTCCCGGCGCCTATGGAGCCCCGCCGCCCCAACATCACGTCTATGCCCACTCGCCATCACTTCCGGCAGCCGGAATCATTCCAAGTCTCACACAGGTTAGAAGTTTGAAGTTGTGCGCTGTCTTTCTTAATTGACTCTATTTTTTATAAGATGTAAACTGCCTATTTTTAAATTAATTAATTACGTACCCCTCATGGTGCTTAGGAACTATGCGAGGGAAACGACCAGTACCTCGGAATCGTAATTTTCGAGAGCCCTCGCTGGGAATCGAACCCAGGATCGCCGAGCCACAGTCAGTCCCTAAACCAAGTGAGCTACGACGAATCGTACTATTTCACATGATAAAAATAGGAGTGTGTGTTGAAAGCTGTTAACTAGTTGGTGAATAATACCTGCAGCAACTACGAGAAGCAGTTTTCGATCGGAAACATTGGAGAGCTTTTATCTGTAGGGTCACCAGATCTCGGAAACGACTTGACCGGACATAATACACGCACACACTAAATTAATTATAGTAAGGTCTTTCGTCTTTTGGTTGGCGATGTCCCAGCGACTGACTGTGGCTCGGTGGTCCCGGGTTCGATTCCCGGCGCGGGCTCTCGAAAATTTCGATCACGGGGTACTGGTCGTTCCCCTTGCATAGTGCCTAAGCACCATGAGGGGACGTAAGGCCTGTAGTGCGGTTGACTACAGTGGAAAAATTAGACAGTGGAAAAATTAGATAAATTGGACTTCTGTTGTGTTCTGCTTTGCTCTTTAAAAATTAAACGATGATAAGTTTACGTACTGTAACAGTTTGCCGCATTATATTCGACATCTTAATACAATTTTATTATATTTTATTTTACTTGCCTCTGCCAGGTGTCTCTGCGAACCAACAACTTCCAGATGAACAACCTGGACCAGGAGAGCAGCGAGCCCAACGCCCGTCGCCACTCTGTCCCGCTCAATGTGGTTGGTAGCAGCCGGTCCAGCCTCAACTCCTCTCAGAGCGGCGAACTGAACGAATCACTGGCCGAGCCCACCGTCACCACTAACATAACCATCACCGCTGCCACCATTACTCCGGCCAGCACAGCTATCCGTTCAGATGCCATCTACGTGGGCTGCTCTGCTGGCATGATCCCACCTCTGGTGCCCACTACCGTAACCACCGGATCCTCCACCTCCTCCAGCCGAACATCCCGCCCGGAGGTAACCCCACCCACCGGGCAAATCTTGTTGATCAACCAGCCCCGGACGGAGACCACCAGCACACGTGACCGTCCGGTTAGCACTGTGGTCATCGCTCACGATGGTCTGGCACCAATACAGGATGCACAACCAGCTAAGTACCATTCGTGCGGTGACGTGCTGGATGGTTGGCAGCAAGCGGACGAGCACCGACGCTGGAAACGGGAGGTAGCAGCTAGGAACAGGCGCAGTCTACAACCCCGTTACTACCTTGACGCTGACTGCGGCTCGTCAGCCACTGCCTGGCTGGCCGACGGAAGTGTGTCTAGCAGCAGTAGCAGCAGTTCCAGCCCCACCTACGAGCGTGGAACGCTCAGTCCAACTAGCAGCGATTCCAGCTCGATCGACTACAACTTTGGTGGGCAGGTGCCGCGGGCCGAGCCGCGACGAACTCACTCAGAGAGCCAGTTCACGGCCGGCGGGGAGGTGGCCACCTGCGCAGCACCCTCCGTCGCCTCCGTCAGGTGTGCTGGCGGACGCAAAAGCGGCAGTGGCAGCTCGCTGGATCGCACTCTTGACGCTCTTCGAGCCAAGATGTCACTTAAGAAGAGTAAGAAGAAAACTGCGGCTTCTGAGGCAATGATGGTCACGCCACCTGCTCCACCACTCCAGCCGCTACCTCAGTCGAAGGGTACTGGCAATAAACTACGCCATCTGCTGGCAGGATTCGGAGGTGGCACAACAGCACCCGATTCTGGTGAACGACAGGTGGACGTCCTCCAGCCATTGAACGGTCGCCACCCTCGACGCTGCTCCACGTCCGAGGTGGCGACTATGGACGATCGTGGTCCATTTGCCCATGATGACTACTCAGTCAGGCCGACGACCGAGACAGTTTCTTCAGCCACTGAGCCGGTCTTAAATTCATTTCGACCGCGTTCGCTACTTCAACACCACCAACACAATCGCCCTTCAGAAGACGAGCAGTGTCCGAGCCGTGCACCTCGGATCTCCTACGTGAGTGATGGTGATGCCATATGTGCAAACGACGTCGTTTCGGAAGTGGCAGGTGGTAGTGGTGGTGGTGGTGGTGACCTGGTGCCCATCAGGCCACGTGTTCTGAATCTGAATCGGCGGCATCGTGGCACCGGTCAGCCCCGCCCACGCAGCTACGACTTTGCCGATCTCAGCGTGACCTCCCCTGCTTCCCACTTGGCCTCCAGCGCCACCTATAGTTCGATCGCGGAGGAAGGTGGTGGTGGTGGCGCGGCTTCAACCCCACCTACACGAAGCGACGAGCCGCCCTCCACCACGGCCACCCTTACCACGGACGCCACGGTGGCCACCACCACCGACTGTTGCTGCTCGCTGGCCAGCAGCTTGGATAGCAGTTTTGACTGTAGTAGTCGGGCCAGCTTTGGCAGCAGCGGTAGCGTCAGTCGTGAAGGTCCGGCAACCCCCGGCAGCTCCGACGTATCGCCGGCGGCCACCACGGCGGCATTCCCGTCATTGTCTTCACCACCACCACAGCCGGCACCACCCCGCGTCACGCCACGTGTGCCGATGTCCGTCCTGGCTCGATCCGGATCGGTCTGTTCGGAGACGGGCGAGCGACGTCACTCCCGGCACCAGTCCCCAGCACTCGTCCACGCATCCAGTGGGACAGCTGGTACGGCCAGTGACCACCAGGTGCGCATTGAGTCTGCCACAGTGACGGCGTTGCCCACCGCGGCCACCCGGATCAACAGCGTCGGAGCAACTGCCGAAAGTGTCCAGTCCAACGCCGCCGCACCACCCTCCAGGTCCTGCAGCGCCGAGGCCACGGAAGGCACGGATCGGTCCACTTCCGGCGGCAGCATGTCTGCCTCCGGCGCCAACCGCATCCGGGTTACGGTGGGACCGTGGTCAACCAATGAGTCGTTCATTTGACGACGAGGACGTGCTTAGCGGGGTAGCAGGTAGGCCACTCTCTATGATCAATTTTGGGATTGAGTAAAACGCCCGAGGTTTGATCAACCGTGTGCCATCGGAGTCTTGTAATCACGAAAGCGAGTACAGGTGAAACCACCTCTTAGTCATCTCTAGGAAAATGTTAAGATTGTGTAAAATTACTCGTGTGCTATGTCGAATGTCTCTGGAAACTGATGAGGACAATCTGGACACTGAAGTCATTTTTTTTTTTTACTACAAGTTTTAAAAACTCTCGTGGGAGTAGTTGCCGATTGCGATTGTTTTTCTCCTGAGACGTTTTTGGAGCGGTCACACACTGCAGAATTAGTGGACACATTTTGAAAGTGTTAGTAATTTGAGCTAGATCGGTCTCTCAATGTATGGTGCTATCAGGGGAGTGTCTCGACAAAGGTAGGACGGCTGTTCACCCTCGAATGATGAGGGTGACTTATAGTTTACCAGGAAGTACTTAATCTTGACTCGATCACTATCGATGACGTCGCTGGGCGGGCGGACTGCTTACTCAAACACACATTCTACTCGAATAATATTTTTTCTTCATAAAATATTTTCTGTATAATAAATAGATTATTTCAAAGTATCAGAAATACGAGCAGCGATATCTGAAGGTCAACAACACAAGTTTATTTCTTGCATGTAATAAGATGTGCGTAGGAACAACACTTCAGTTGTCAACAAGCCATCATTTCACCTTTTGAATGAATAGATTTTTGCATTTGTTTATGAATATACGAGAATTTAAGTTTATTTTTAAGTATTTTCCGTGTAATGTGCGTGTACACAGATGATAATTTAATTTTGTTATAATCAAATAATGACTGACATTATCCAGTCACTGCAAATTTTTTTGGCATATTTGACGAAATTGGATTTTTGAAATCTATGTCAAATTTAATCCCGGTTTCCAAAAATCACGATAATGTGGTTATATTTTTATATATTATTTTATAAGGTTTCACGATCAAAAATGTTTGCAATTTATTTGCTGTTATAAGTTTTATATATTTTACGAGATTTGACCACATTGCAGTGGGAATCAATTATAAATATACATCTTGGGAAGAACTCTCAATATTGATTTGCTGTGAAACTTTCGATTTCAAAATTCTTTTTTTCATGAAATTTATTTTATTTGTTTTTGTTTGAAAATGAAATTTCGCTTGAGTGTGAGATAAAATGGACTGTCATTGGGTGTGACGATATTATTGATTCCGTACCCAGTACTTGTCAAACAGCAAGTATACAATATATCTAATATTAGCGCGTCTTCGAATGCAAACTTAGGTAATCTATTTCTGAGTCGATCCATTATTTATGTTCAATTGCAACGCAGCACAAATATTTGTGCCAACACAGCATATTGCACAAGTGTGCACAATATTACTCGATCAATAACGTTTGTAAATTGTTCAGTCACACGAGTCACCAATTAGATCGACCGTTGCTCAAGATGGTGCGGCTTTTTTTCTGCGGGAAAGGTTCGTACATCAGTCGATTCATGGTTCTCTGGCCATGTACAATTATTGGATCGATAGGGGGGTGCGTTGACATAAAATAAAATAGAAGTTTAACATTTTAAAGTGACGATGTTACTGTACGACAAATTAATGTGTGTAACATATTTTTATGGACTATCGAAGTAAAATATCGACTGTTAGTTCTCAGACATTGAGTTTGTGACGATTTGGAAGAAGCAAACGTTGTACTTAACTTGTCGCTATTCTCAGGAGAACTGTTTGTACTGGCCGAGTTATTCTTTAAGGATATCTACTCCGTTTAGAGACATTAGGGATCGATCGATTTAATCGAAACTGATTTAGCTATCCTTAAAAAAATTAACAACAGACACCATCTGATCGTACCTATACGCGTACACGTTATGGTTTACCGTACATGTATCTGTAATTTCATTTGAGATTTCGCTTGCACGTTCGGTTTCTGTGAGAATGTATTAAGGACAAATGCCAAGATTTTGAATTATTTTACAGACACCAAAGATATTGTTCTACATTTTAAGAAACCGGTATCTGTACATATATATCTGCCATAGCTGACCCTAGCATCGCGCGTTCCCTAGCTATACTTTATTAATAATGCATAATTCTTGTCGAATCTGCGTCGCACAACTCGCCTCAATTGCTTCAATTTGTTTATAAATTTTTTATTAGGACACCTAAGGTCTTAGTGTTCTGAGCACGGAATCTAGTTTCTCTATTGCGGGCCGCACATTTTCTCTTGGTCCCTCTCCACTCCCAACGCTCTTTTACATCCAGAGTTCCGACAGCAGTTTACTTTTAAGCTGCCGTTTTCTTAGATTTGTGTGGTTTCACAAATTTAGACTCAATTTCCTGTACCGTGCGTGTAACCGGCCTGTACATGAGGGGTTGGGCTACTGTACTGTACTGTGGGCTGCGACGTTTGTCCTGTCGAAGAGCAGTTTTAAGACTGAAATACGATTTCATGGTTGTTGGAAGATTTTCGTACGTGTGTGTACAGTGTAGGGGAGGTATTTGTTATTTTGTATGTGTCTCATGTTCTTCTCGTCAATTCTGGTCAACAAGCTGGTTTGGTACTCGCTCGACAACGATCCACGATCAAGATGTATGTTATGAGAAAATTATTATCGAGCCAATGTTGCTTATATAAATATATTGTAAACAATCTATTTCTCGTGTTTTTGTCCGTTTTTAATTCGTGTCCACATTCGTGTTAGACCCACTCACACATTACGCAGTAAATCACGCGTGAAACTGAAACTTGAAATTTATTTGAAGGCAACATTTAAAATAATTTAATATGCTTCCCTTGGGTGCAAAGAATGTTTCAATTACAAAAGTGATTCCCGAAAACACCAGTCAACCTAACAGATAAATTTAGTTTTTGGTATGTGATGATGTGTTTAAAAATTGTGGTGCATCAATCAATCAATAATCAATTCAGATATCACAATTTGCCAAATGACCCTTCACCCTTCCGTGTTTTCTTTGTGTTTGTTGTCTGCGTTGGAGGCAGAAACCTTGTCCCAAGCTCTGAGTGCGTCTCCCTTCTGCTCTCTGCAACACACCGAAAATAAGGCAACCGGTCTTTTATATGAGATCAGCCCGACAACTTACTCGATGGACTGGAATTGTTTTACAAATAGATTCAGAAATTGATTTGGGGAGCCCTTGTCGATATTTCAGTTTGACCCCGACTAGAACGCATCTGGGATGGGTCAGTGGCGAAACATTGTTTAGTATTGATGTCGAGAGGTGGCGAAGGCTTCGATGTTTACTTTTACCTCAAGGTGAAGGGTCTATCGCAGAACACCCTCATGAGAAACGGTCGGGGGCTGTTGTCTTCGTAGGTGCTGGGAATGATGACGTAACTTCCGGGCACTAGATGCAATCGTGCTGTCACCTCGCGAAAGTTGATGTGGGGGCCGGACGATCCAAGCTCCTCGTTCATTAGAAAGTATTCCGGGGACAATTTGCGGTCCGGTAGGGATTCGCCCTGGAAGACATGTCGACATGTGCATGTATGGACTGACTTTTTGTTTAAATTCGAAACTATCTTTCTATGATTTAATTAACAGTTCATACGAATCGGAATTCTCTTAAATAATTTTTTTAAAATGCGTAGGAACGGGTTCTCGATTCATGCCAATCACACTTCCTGGATTATGTTTATTTCTATGCTCATTTCAGTATACATTTTACTCTCTCCCCAATCAACTACAGACCGCCTTCGAGTTCCTTTCAATTATTTTCAGTTGAATACTTCGACATGTTGTCTCTTCTTGCCAATGGTG
>JAQGBY010007525.1:0-11645 GCA_034698785.1 Mycogona germanica | reverse complement strand
CGACGTCATGCTTTTGTTGTGGAGACGCCATTTTTTAAGTTTGAAGCGAAAGAGAGATTATCCAAAATTTGGTAACGGTTAATTTACTACGTTTTATTGAAAAAAAAAGATCTGAAAAGTGATCGCTTGCGAATTATGATGGTTTACTCATGGTATGTTCATTTTTATGTCATTTCATTGATCCGTTCGAGAGTTAGTCTCTGGACAGGAAAATCTAAATCTCTGTACTAGGTACTAAAATTTTGATAAATGAAACCAGGTCGAACATAGATTTTTCTAATTTGAGGCAAACCATTTTGCGCAAGGACAAATAAAAGAAAATGAGGTGTACTTAGCTCGGTTTGTCGTCGAATTATTCAATAAGTGTGGGTGTTTGCGGGTCCTGAGCGGGGTCTCATGAGTGTGTTTACATTTCATGTGCCACTTATTCTGTGTCTTTCTCAAGGAAACTTTGTCAAGCTATGAGAACAAATGTTTAGTTACGTAGGGAAACAACAAACACCAGATAAAAATCTGCCGCGATTATTTCAGAAATAATTCTTGGAAAAATATGGATCAGAAATGATTCGCCAATCTCAATAGAACTTATTGCATTAATGCAAAATTCATGAAACAGGATTGTCAACGTTACTGTCAAGTTATAGCTATTCAAATATGGGCATATTTTTAATTTTAAACTCGTCACGCACTATTATTAAAATAAACTTAATCGTCTACTCACCAACCGTATCTCGAAAGGATTACAAATGTTATCGTTCGGAAAATAAATCAGTCATAAGCGCAGTCATTTTCATGGATATTTTTGAAGCATTATGCAAAGTCAAAATGCTAATTTCCAATTTCGTTATCGCGTATCTCAGCCTTCCTTAAACTTTCGATAACAATCTTAACTATCGACAACCTGTTGATTACCAACCAGTGAACCAGCAAGAGCAATGAACCCATACGGCGAACACAATGAACGCAGAAGAAACTTCCACACAGAACGTGACTTGAAACCCTGAACCTCGGAATGCCCACCAATTAACTATTCCAACATCAATGTCACAAAGGTTAATGATGATTGATTCAGAGGTCACTGATTTGAGCAATTTTTTAAATATCTACAAATCTTTCAAAACCTCCAGATGACGACCTCATGAATTGAAGCGGTGAAACCCATAGTGGTGTACCTCCATTTCTTGATTCATTAGTCTTGTATAATTCACATGATGTCGTCATCCGGTGGCGTTTCAGAAAATCGGTTCTTGTCTCCTCGACCTCCCTGTTTGAGTTAATCGGGCAATTACTAATTGTTAAAAATGTCGCTGATGAGCCAAATTTGTCGTCTATCTATTCACCTCATTGGCTGTAGGGCGATCACATTCTTTTGTATAGAAATGTCGCTGATGAGCCAAATTTGTCGTCTATCTATTCACCTCATTGGCTGTAGGGCGATCACATTCTTTTGTATAGGAACACTATCTGACCGACAGAAATGCAGTTCCATCGCTTCGAGGTGGTCCCAGCTCCCCCTCACCCTCTTCCCTCGTTATACCCCCCATGGCGTCGATTATACAACCTGAATACCCCGTCCCTTCCCACACACACACGTCATCAGGTCGATGATGAAGCTCACCTGTCAAATGTTATCAACCCTCCCTCGTGTCCAAACGCTGACCTATCCAATCAACCTCAATCACTCGCTCGTTTATTTGCCGGCGAGATAACGATGGTCCTCCTCCTGACATCACTCAGGGTCCGACCTCACAACGATCATCTCGGCTTTTAATTAAGCTAATTGCTAGTGTCAATACTAGAGGATTTTAGCAGAGCGCTGCGGGGTCAGTTTATGAATGTCAAGATCTGGTCAACACTACGCCCTGGGCTCGGTAGACAAATTGAACCTCCACAGACAAACTATATTTTCTGGGGGTGGGTTCGATTCGATGTCCTTTAGATTGGTATCAGTATTCAAAATTTGAGATGATTAGGCAAACGATTTCTAATTGATTTATCGACTTAAATTACTTAAGGTCACTACAGAGATAGCCATCAATACCCTGGGCTGTTGCCCATGTTGCCATCTCTTCAGAAGAAATACAATTAATCGCTCGTTGTTTAAGATTGGGGGTAGGTTCCTCTCTGAATTCTGAAGTCAGCGGGAGTTTAATATCCATGAGGGCATGATGTCCAGTATTTGCAATGGGCGTTGTCGAAATACATGAATAATTTTATTTTTAAATTTCAATCGAAGTGATCAGAGTTTCGAAGTGCGTTCGCCTAAATGTTGAGCTCACAAATTGCCACTCCAATTCAATTTCTTTTTCATTTTTCGTCCAGCTTGGACCATTGGACAATTGGACGTCAGCTAGTGAAGGCCTTTGACGAAGTCATTGAATCTGTCGACACTATTTTCGTAATCTCAACTGTCGAGACCATTGTATGTCTTGACTACGGCAACATTTAAATCACGAATGCTCATGTATAGGAGTTGCGTCCGCCTCGCCAATTAAACGAATCATTTTTCTAAGTGAGCAACGATGGTGTTCTCTCCAATCTGAAAATGCTAATCCCGTTTGACAGAAGTCGCTCAACAGACGAGCCTCCACTGGCCGCCAACGACTTCCGATAGACCGCTCACGGCCACACCTCAATTGCTTCCCCCAATTACTGTGACGAAGAAACAAAACGATATTTTAATTCCTCGATTTTTTCTTAAAAGAAAAGCCAAGGCAAGATTTAGATCAAGTCGTTATTATTATCCATTGCAATTCCGTCTCTTCATTGGGCCTCCTTAACAAATATCTCAAGACACATTTGTCCTTAACTGGTCGTTCGACTCCCGCCATAGGCCCCATCCCCCTCGCTGATTGTGGCTACATATTGGAATTGTACGATATTAAAATATTGTAGTTTTCAAGACGACGCCGGTCCTAGTTGAAATTACACTCAAGATCGACTTTGGCCCTTTGAATTTTAGGGTCATTTTGTAGTTCGTTCGATAATTCTCAGCACTTTATCGTCTTGACTACTAGGTAAGAACAAATTTCGTCTTGATTTTGATCAAGACTATCAACAGAAACTTCAATTTATAATCTGTTCAGCAGTGTCTCGCTAAATTCCTTGACACCAAAGTCAACATTTTCGATGATGAGCAGAATTAACATCTAGATTCACGTCATCAAGAGGAATACGTGATTGAAATTGCCGTGACTAGCGGTCAATTGAGATCCATGGCCATGTCGTGTACCTATTCTCCGCTAGGCCGCGTCTTCCAAAAGCGAAACCTCCTTCTATAGCTTCCATTCCCGGAGGCCAATTTATGCCTCATGATAAATGATTAGAGTCCCAACGCACGCGCGCGCAACAACACAAAGGAAACCAAACAAAAACAAAAACTGGTTGGGCGCAAATATTTTTTTTCACCTAGTCATAGAGAGGTGCTTAGGGGGTGGGGGTGCTCTGGGGTGGAGTGGCTCGACAAGATCGAGTCAGACGTAAGGGTCTAACCCTTAGCGGATAAGGGGTTCACAATTTCCGGTCCTCCCTCGGCCCTCGCTTTCACCTTGTAGGCACACACCTGGGTCCGGTCAGTTCATAGGGTCAATAATAATTACGAAACATGTGACGTCATCACCGATTAGGTGTGATCAAAGACAAAGGGGGCCGACTACAAAACTGACATTTCGTTTTCTTCTAAACGAATTAATTTCGAACATCAAAGGGTCTTTATTCAAAGGAGCCGCTCGCTCTCGACTCGATCATGTCGAGTCGAGAATTCTTAATCAAATTCGTTAAAGCGATTTTTACAATTTCAACAAATGACTGACTCCACACGGAATTGAACCCTGCCCAAATTTGTGTAAAGAATGAAATGATGTAATCATAAAATCAAATGGTCCGCTCCATTATTTTATGAACACTTTCTTCAAGCTTAAATCAAAGAAAATTGTGCAATAACATCATCTTACACAAGAAATGTGATCTCAACATTTGTTTTTCAATTCTGTTCCAGTTCGCCATATCTGCGGAACAACTTTTTTGAAAATAAAATGGAGTCAATGAGTTTTGAAACTCATCAAACATAAACGAGAATTTGCAATGGTTGCGTTGGTCACATTTTTCGGATTTTCACTTTCAGATAAAAGAACGACGAACGTGTTGACGAACGCCGACGAAAGTGGCCACCACCTTCAAGTATTCGGATAAGATGTTAGGCGCCACGCCAGTCACGGTCACCTAACGTTCTCGCCGAATGAAACGATGTTGGTGAGGTTGGAATGAATGGACGGGGATCGTCCCGGATCGACATAGGGCAAGTCCCCGTTTACCATAAATGGTAAACCAGTTGTTGCCTTTGTGGGGATGCGGCGCATGCGCACTCGGCACCAAACAAACAAAAAATGCTACCTGTTTCATTTGGATAGAGTGAGCATGTAACAGACAGCGATTACGGCATCTGCTACGTTGATCGGATCCTCCCCTCACCCCTCACCCCTCAACCCCTCATGCTCACTCAATTCGTGTTGGATGAAAGCCAGCCGTTAAAAGAGATAAGAGGAACTAGTTGCACCACCGACAGTTATTTCCTACAGGCACATCCTCCTACGACCTCATCCTCAACCCCTAGGCCTAGCCAGTAGTCACCACGTCACAGCCACCACTTTCTAGGCCTAGTACAGTTTGGAAATAGATTTATTTCGACGTAGAACCCACGTTATAAGCCCCATTTATACTTCCCCCATTTTGACGTTTTGCTTCATGGAAATGTTATTTTGTTTGGGTCTAGCGAGCACACGTGAGAAATGATTTCGAAATGACCACGTTGGAGACCGTCTTGCTTCATGGAAATATCATTTTGTTTTTGGTGAAACGCATCCATTTGAAATCTTTCCTCGCCTGTGCACGTTAGGCCCAAACAAAATGACATTACCATGGAGCGGAACGTCAAAATGGGGCCCTGGTGCGGTTCTGCTGTATGAGTTGTACACTCAGTTCTGATGACCCTGGGTTCATTTCCGGGTCGATGCTGCACGAACACGTTAATGAGATTGCTTCCGGGTTGCGGCAGTCAATTTTTTTACTTTTAAAATGCCATTGTTCCAAAATTCCATGTTTTCAACACCTGTATATTAAACTTTATTTTGACTTTAATGTCCGACCAATTTTCCTAAAAGCTAATCATTTTTATAGTTTAAAAAAAATGCTAGACCTAAAATATTGCTTTGCGCGACTCATTTTGAGTTTTGTGACGAAACACGTCCACAATATCCGCACTACACACCACCCGCGCTTGTGCGGAATTGACCGCGTAGAACCGGATGAACGTAAAATAATTAAACTTACGGATTCTCACCCAACTCAGGGTTTCGAAACCAGAGCCCTCAGAATCTAATCTAATCGCTGAATTGAATGGAGCTCGACTAGTCAGAAAATCGACGCTCATTGCAACGAAACGGCGACTTCTAACTGAATAAATGGGTTAGATTTCATTTGTCAATTGCAGCTTTGATGGTCCGATGACACAAGATGATGGTTATGGAAAAGTCTCCTATCTTATAATTTGTTATAGCAGCAGCTCATCAATCAAAATATGGTTTTCCATTTGGAATTTGTCAAGGAAATGTGACAGAAAAGATGGAACTACTGGATTGGACCAAAAACATGGCGGAGGATTGTGGATTGTGATCTCTGGAGAAATACAAAACGGTCATCCGGAAATTTTAATAAGTTAACAATATTGGGCATTCATTTTTGCAGTAATTTAATTTTCAAATCGCTACTGTGATCGAACGCTGAATCACTCCAGAAATCTTAATTTCAATCCAATCGCGCTTTGCCTTCCTCCAACCATGAAAACTTTTAAGGGGTCCTCACTGGATAGACACCAATGACGTCATTGTACTCACAGGACATTGGCGTAGACGGCGATGTCAGACGGCACGGCGGCCAGTTGCTGCCGGCTGCAGTCCACGGACGTCCCCACGCAGGAGCACTGCAGGGCGCACACCAGCAGCTCGTCGGATCCGGCCGGATAGATGCCGGATCCGGATCCGGCGCAGGAGAACAACAACAGCGCCGCGTGACACAGGAGCAGCTGGACCAGCGAAGGCCACCACCCAGGCATAGCCCGCTGCTGGACGGCGGTGTGGGCCTCCGGCAGAAGGGGATCCGGCAACCAATCCGGCAAATACCTAACTGTAGGAGGCAGGGGTTGCTTCGTTACCCAATATGTTCTCAACAAGATGATCTTCACTTTCACATTTTCTCAAGACTCGAGGATTACGTCTCGCGGAATACCGACAAAGTAATATCCATGTCTCAATACTGGTTTTCATTTCACATCATGTTTGGAATTGGCGCTGAGGTGAAGACAGCTCACAGTTTGATCCGGAAAGCGGTTTTGGAGGACGACCAGCATTTCAATTGAGCCTCAAATCATCAATCAATCAGCTCGATTCAGTTCCTCGAATCGAAGCGTTCTTTAATCCGTTAGAGACTTTGCCATCAATGAGGATTTTTCGACTACAGGCCACGCACCAACGAACTTGTCAATAAAGTTCACAAAACTGTTGATATTTAAATACTTAGAGGCACAAAAGATGTTCAGGGGGAGTCGAGTTTAGATTGAAGCACTTGGACAACTGACTATCTGGAATCTTCTTCTGTCTTTGGATTGAGTCCTGACGTGGACTTCCATTTAATTTTTTTTAAAAATCTATTCACGAAATCCTTTCAATTTGTCGATCCAAATTCGATGATGATTCTAGAAGCTGAAAGTTACTATCAACTGTTTTGATAGATTCGACCGGAGCTGGTTTGAATCCTGCTCAGGTGATGACCAGAAGTTTGTCACTTCTCGAATCCGTTGCGATTACAATTCTATTTCGACAAATGGAAGTCAAATACCAAAGTTAAACGATGTAAAACAAAAAAGAAAGACGTAGTTCTACGTGAAAGAAGAAAGTAGAAGTCACGCATAATCGACGGGAATTTTTCTGACAGCGCCTGCCGTATTCGGAAGCGATTGATGCGGCATGACGCGTTCGGTCCACGGCTCGAGCCACGTGTCGAGAGAGCGAGAGAAAAATAGAAAAGAGCGGTGAAATGACGCGTGACACGCCGGAATAAGTTGCACGTTTTCCGGGGCTCGACTAATGTCAGCGACAGTTGTTGCGTGCGGTCGACTCGGATCGCTGTCACCAAACACACACACAAACAGACACACACACAGCAGGCAAAGTCCGAACCGAGATTGGCGATGGAATTGCCGGATTTAGCGCCGATCCAATAGCTGGTCTTCCTCCCCCCTCTGCACACTCACTGCCAGACTCGCGCGGACGAATCCCGTCACAGTCAACAGGCGAACGGAACACGACTGGTGGCGGCTGCGTTCACAAATGAAACAACCGAGTGAACTACTCAGGGAGTGGGGGGTGACGTCACAGATGGGACGTACCCATCCACCAATCTGGAGCGCAGGGCGGAAGTCTTTTTTTTTAAGGAGGTCGACCAGCGTTTCCGCCCCTATCCCGTCCTGCTCAATTTAATTGCCTAGGCTAGGCTACCTTGTTCGACGTGTACCTGATACCATATACAGACTCGGATCCAACGGCTTTGCTTCCGTTCCCATAAAAGGCGCGAATTGGAGTTTTTCCCCGCCCGAAAAATTCCGGAAGTCATGGACGGGATCGAACCCGCGATCACGGATGCAACAATTCGACGCCCCAATCATTACTTCGACACAAATCAAAATAATTGATTACATTTTCAAATAATAAAAATAAAAAAATCCGAGCAAAACGTCATTCGAGCGCGAAGTTACTGACATTTAACCATTTAATAGGTGTTCGTGCAAGACGCTGGCGTCCTTTCCAAGGTCACGAATGGTCACATGGGAGTGGATCCCAACGAATTAAAAAGTTCGACGAGATTGACCAGATGTTTGTGAACGCGAGTGTTCAACGCCCAATGTAACCGGAAGTGAACACAAAAATCCGCGCTCAATTCTTCTTCAAAGAGAGATTTCCGGTTGACACGTGACACGAACATCCGGTGTTACGTAAGCTTATATGCGCATGCGCAGTGAATCTTGCAACTTGGTTGCTACAATGTGTAAGGAAAGGCGAAATATCAATAGTAGAAAATGCTGAAGGGTTTTAAAGACTTTCACTGCAAATGACGATGTCTTAAATAATGAATCTTCATTTCGGACAAATCCTTTTTTCACCGGAAGTACATTTCTATTCACAACCCCCGAACAAATCACAGACCCCGGGCAGTTGTATTCCCAGCTCATCTAAAAAATGAAACCAGCACATTTTATTTTAAAACGAGACTTATCAATCTGAATAAATGCGTGTAGAAAAATATTAGAGAAATAAATTAGAATTGAACTAGGCCACTTCCGAATCTATAAACTAAGTAATTGAGCAGGAATTGTGAAAATTGCGGAAGGACTCTTCGATGTACGATGGACGTATGCCCAAGAACGAAACTTCACTTTGATAGTGAACATTGGGTGAAACGTCTGTTAATTAATCGTGTCTAGTCCGAACCATTGTAACCAGCAACGATGTCTTAAGGCTCAACCAGACTGGTAACTGGTAAATTGCTTCCGTCACTTATTGAACCGAGTTGGCCAATTCTTCGTATAGGAAGCTCTTCGAATTCAGACTGAGTGCACAATTCACCATCAGAAAAATGAGAAAATGATTCAATCTAACTTGAGATTTAAATAACATGGCAATCTTCGCCTATCTTTTCGTGTCCAACCTACTTCATTCTGATAAATAACATGTACACAAATGTTTACGCCATGTCGGAGACAAAGAGCTGTTCCATTTAAGTTGTTGCGTGGATTTCTGTCCGATTCCACGAAGAAAGAGACTCGGAGGAATTATTGCCACTGCACCAGCAGACGAAAAGGTTAAACCCCTTGGTGAATACGCGCGAATCAACCCCTAAGACCCCCTGGACTAGACAGTGGATGTAGGCCACTTGGAACATGTCAGGTGGAACGTCTAGGGCAGGAATTTAAGTATCAGTATCGACATGTCTCTCAAGAACATGTCATGTCAAGACACGTTTCGTGCGGGACAATTCCACCAAGGTTGAGAGCGCCTCCATCGGTGACAACAACAACAACCAATTGTATCGTGCGTGACATCTCACGCTTTAGTGCGAACAGCCAATACGATTTCGAGACGAGACCAAACCTTTCAGAAATGGTTATCGAGTCTAATCCGAAATGAAACTTTCCGAAGTTTGAATTTAGTTTTTGGTGGAATTTAAAGGGGGAAAAAATCAAATGAAGATTTTCGTGTAAATTCCTTGATGTCATTGGAAAGGTCAGCACACTTTTAAGGCTTCCAGTCCCCACGAAATAATATTGATATGTGGAAATAGAGTTGGTCGCCTGGTAACCATAGCAACGAGACATCCTTTTTTACTGATGGGAGCATTTTGTATACAGAGCCACGCGTATTTGAGCGGACAGCAGTGTGACACGATCGCCAACGAACGTCTCGCTTCCGGTTCTAAACCGGAAGCCGGTGGCGCGTCTAACCGATATCGCTGCAACGACGGAATAGACGGGAGAACAACCGAACATCTGACACATGTCAAACGTCACCTATATATATATATTTATATTTTGTTATATATATATATTTTGAAAATAGCTCACGCTGAATTTTGGAAAATTTTGATACGTTTCTGACGTCATTAAAAAACCAAACCTCAACCTCAAATTAACTCAATACATGTTGATCAACAAATAAAAATATACAATTTTTTACCACAACGATTGTCGCATTTTAAAAAATTGATACATTACCAAAATCCACTTCCAACATGACGTCCACCCTGTACAAAAACACTGGAGTAACCAAAATTAACGTCCACTTACCTATAAGATAAAAAAGAGAAGTGAAACCATCAATTATTCATTAGTATACTAAACAATTAATGGATTAATCAGAAATGAGCTAATCAAAACACATTAGAAAATATAGAAAGCATTCGTTAGCTTTTTGTTTAATATATATCCTCATCAGACTTCGCGCATTTTTGACGTTTTTCAGATAGCTCATCATAATAATTCATTTTAACCAATAACATTTTTAAAAATCACATTAAAGTGGAAAATTCGCTGGTTCGAACGGTGCAAAGCACAAAAAGATTACACAAATTGTTCATGTTCAATTTTAGTGTGATGAATAATATAGTGTACAAAACGGTCAGTTTCAGGGTGGCCCACTAAAATCGAGACCAATTTACATATAAATAAAATCTTTTTGATCCCGATTCTATTGGACCACATTGTACGAAATATTTTAGGAATTCTTCTCTGCCTAAACAAGGTCTGAGGAGATTACGGATTGGGGGAGTTGTAACTAAATGAAATCTGACCGAGGCAATCAAAGAGCCTTCCCTTAAAGAACACATCATTTAAGAGTTTGTCAATAAGAGGAATTTGTATTGGCTAAATACACAAAGCAAAAACTTGTTTTTTGTATGCACGGGGTCGAATTAGTCAAGACACGGAAACAAGCTTCGAAATAAAATCGACAAAATCAACTTTCCCCATTAGCGATGTTTTCCTAACCGTTTGGCCTGTTTCCTTCTATTTGTTAACCCGTTTTTAATCTTTATGTTCATTCGATGGGGATGAGGAGGGGAGACAACTCTTTGCCAGTGCTGGCATTTCATTATAATAATAATAATTAAAAAATATTTGGCCAAAGTGAAGCGCCACCGACAAAATGTATTATTTTACGTTTATCGCAAATGATAAAAAGAGACGTCATAAAAATCAGCTCAGTTGAGGACAGCAATCGATCAGTCGGCAATCGTAATCTGACAAACTCAAGTCAAATGTATAAATATTATCTATACCTATGAGGCGGGAGGACTAACCTTAACGAATTGGAAAAAAAAATACAAACTTGTTGATGTTTCCATGTATTAATTTCACAAATCGTTTTCAGATGAATAAACAGCTGAGGTTCGGTTTTTAAACTTGATTAGAACAAGTTGATGGTAAGTAGTCGAGTAGTTAGGTTCTTGTTGAGAGAAGTGGCTAAATTGAGGCCGTGGCAAGATGGGCACCTTATCCCCTCACCCCACCTGCCATAACAGCATAGTTGAAGGGTATCATTATACTTGAACTCAGTTAGGTGTGCTGATATACCTTAGGGGTGGCGGAGGAAATGCGTCCACCTATGGATGTGCGTTGTCATCGATTATTGGAATATTGGGGTGGGGAAACTCCGGTGATTGTCACGGGTTTGTCGTCTGCTGGGATTCGGATTTTCACTGTCAACTGTTCAAGTAAGTCACGGTAATGGGGATCGTTACAATAAATAGTAGAACTCAGAAATTGCTCTTTTTGACAATATGTCATAAATAAAGGTAACAGGGTTCAGAACTCAGTTCTGCGCGTCCATCGATACACATCGAATGTCGACAAATTCTTAACAAACCTCAATCATTAATAAATAATGAAGTGTAAGATTTGGGGCTCACGAGCGTCTGCAAAAAGAACTAAAAATAACGTCATGCAGTGGTGCCTCAAAATGATTCTTTTATATTTAAAAATTTGGATTTTCAATCGTTTGACAATTGTTATGTTAAATTGAAAAAGAATCATTTTTAAAATA
>JAQGBY010007524.1:0-11645 GCA_034698785.1 Mycogona germanica | reverse complement strand
CTTAAGCACCATGAGGGGGACGTAAGGCCTGTAGTGCGTTTGACTACAGTTGATATAAAATTAAAAAAAAAAAAAAAATGTTCTTAAATCTTAAAATGCAGTCTTGCCCTTCTAATCTAGGGTTGCTGAATGGGGCTTAGGAGTCTTTAAAAGTGAAAGAGGAAGTAGTTATTGAGCAAAAGTTTGGGGTGGAGTTGGGAGGTGTGGCGCAATTTCCCCCTTTATTGAAGGCTGTTTCCGCCACAAGGAATTCGTCAAACAGCGTCTTACTTTTGGTTGCTGACCTCGGGTCCTTGTGCTCGACACCGATCCATTCTTCATTTTCACAGTCGGATATGACTTTTTATCCTTCTACGGGGGACAAAGGAAAATTGTTTTGTTTGTATTTTCTAATTGAGTATCAACTGTTTATGACCTGGTTGCACTGACGTAAGACCAATAAACATAATCTTAATTACGTTTGTATTACATTGTGCTTTTCCAAATCTTCAACAAACTAAGGCTCAATGGCTGAGAATTTTTAGGTTGTTCTGGGGAGTTGATTTTGTTTATTTAGAATAATATATTGAATTAGCTCAGATATATAATTAATATATGATTTTTAAGTTTGATTTTCATGTTTCGTTCAAGTTTATCAACTAATCAGTTGATGTATTTAATTAGCTTAGACATCCACAGTGATCTCCTATTACCCATATTTTTGTCCATTTCACTGCTTGTTTCATCAGCCATATGCGGTACGATTGCGGTGATTACTTTCGGCGCCCGCGGCGACGGTCACGATTGGATGCCGGTGCCCCATCACAACTACCTGTCCTGGTCGTTCGGTCTGGCCGTGGTCGGCACCATCTTCGCCTGGCTCGCCGGCATAATCTTCTGGATCGAAGCTAACCGACACCACAAACGAGAAGAGAAGGAGGAGGTCTACGCCATGCACGGACAGAGCACCAAGGCATGAGTCACAACATAGCAGTCAAGCTCAATCATAATCAACAGCTGTTATCGACACCACCAAAGCCGCCCATGAAATACTTGGCCAAACCCCGGGAGTCTGACAGGCAGGGTCGGTCTAGGAAGCTTGGCACCTCATCTGATTCTAATTTGGGATAACCTATTTTTTGTTTCTTTGCACGAGCGTGTTAAGGTTTAGATTTCGGTATTACGTTTGAGCTAAATTCCCTAGTTTTTAAAATATTTTTATTTTTTATAGCCTGAATAACCTGTTTTAAGAAATTACTATTGTAATTTTTCTTACGAAAATATCTCATTTCTATTCGTTGCAGTACGTTGTAAAATGTATCGTAATTTGCGTCTACAAAATAATAGTACGGCCCATCGCAGCTCAGTTGGTTGAGAAACAGACTTGTGGTGTGACGGTCCTGGGTTCGATTCTGGACGCGAGCTCTAGATGTGTCTCCCTCGAATAGTGCTGCTAAAAGTACCGAGGTGGGGTAGAAAATCTTCTAAAATGTAACTTTGAAGTGCAGCTAGAAATGTAACTAGGCGCTCCGTGTGCTGGAATGTACAATAATTATTTCTACTTTTGTTTTTAATTTTTTGTACAAAAATGTCAGTTGTCTGTTTTACAAGAGTATTTCATGACCCCTTCCGTTAGTCTCGTATAATGAATCACTCGATAATTGAATACTTTTTAACGCATTTATCGCTCAAATAGGGAACCAAAAAGGTTCCAAAGCACCTTTTTTAGCATTCTGTCTACGTTAAGGTCGGAGCAAATCCATTGCTATCTGTACACTGGTTTGCTCATGAACTCATTCGCGAAAAAAGTTTTTATTACGTTGTACATGGCGCGGTATTTTCTTTTGTAGTGAATTTAATCCCACCTCGAACATAACCGCCAATGGATAATTTTTGTCCGTCCGCGCGGGTGCGGACCAGTAAGACGACTACGGATAGAATTTATTTACATTGATATCGTGTCATGTCCTGACCCGGGGCTTTTTTTAATCGCGCAAATTTTGTATTCATTTAGTTTGTGCATTACTTATTGACAGCACAACATTTTATATCGCCAATCGATGTCTCGTCGAAATGCCATCAATGTCAAAGTGAGCTGCCTCTAATGGTTCTTATACAGAGTAATACCTATTCATATTGTCCATCACCGTCCATTTTACAGGGCTATCGGAATCTCCAAAGCTTTAGTGAAATATGCCATAGGTAATATTTAGAAAATATATTTCAGATTTCGTGCGTGCTTTTTAAATGGAAAAACAAAATTGTTTCTGGTATTTTCATCTAATATCGCCTGTCCAAATGTAGTGCCTAGTACTGTTTGTTGCTAATTGTGACACCAAGTGCACTTACAACTTTATTTTTCTTCTGTTTTGGCCAATTGTGTTTTTTTAAATCTTTTATATTTTGGTGTTGTGACTAACTTGAATATTTGACATTCCTTGTTTCATTTGCATAATATATTGAGATTGTGTTATGGAGTAGCTTGATCTGTTTATACACCTTTTTATTATTGATTACAATTGGTCCAAAGTCCAAGTATTTGTAAACTCCTTCTGTCTATAGTGATTATTAATGAAAAGAAACTACGATCATTCATTCCGTCCAACACGTCATTTGTTTGTTGCTAATTGTGGCACCAAGTGCACTTACAAATTTATTTGTCTTCTGTTTTGGCAATCGTGTTTTTTTTAATCTTTTATATTTTGGTGTTGTGATTAACTTGAATATTTGACATTCCTTGATCTGTTTTATACACCTTTTTATTATTGATTACAATTGGTCCAAAGTCCAAGTATTTGTAATACTTGTCTGTCTAGTGATTATTAATGAAAAGAAACTATGATCATTCATTCCGTCCAACACGTCATTAATAATCACGTATAAATAAATTTTTATATTTCTTGTACATTACAATTGTAGAATAGATCTTCTTAAAAATAGTGTTATTCATATTCACTGTACTGCTCAAGTGCAAGATGAGGTGGTCCATCTACAATTGTATTGAATGAATCTCATAAAATGATTTTTTTTATTAACTTTGGATTAAGATTCTGCTTTGTTTGTAATTTATTTGTTTTTACTAGCGGTTTAACTAGAGGCGAACTTGTTTCATCTAAGATTGTGAATTCAAGCAAGAGGTATATTTCACAAAAGACAGTTTATTATATTTTTAATCATGGAATCCAGTTCATCGTCAATTTTGCACGGTTCTGCCTTGTATTTGTTTTCTTAACTCTTATGGTTTAAAAAAGGCAAAGTCTCAATTAGATTTAGATTAGATTATCGCCGCGCCGTGGCATTATGACGATTTCCATAGGTGTGGGGAAGGGATGTTAATGAGAAAGCTATGCGCAGGCAGCCTGTTTGCAGGTTTTGAAGCTGCTGGAGAGGAAGGGGCCTGTCTTGGGGAAGGCAATTCCAGTCGGTAATGCTTCTCTGAGGAGGAAAGATAATTTAGCGTAATTGCTCTTAGCAAAGATTGTTTCTAGTTTGAGTGGGTGACCTCTTCCCTGTTGTTTAGCTAGTGAGATGAAGTTAGCTGGGTTAAGAGTGGCGAGGTTGTGACCGATGGAGAAGAGCAGCTGGAGTTTGTGTTCTCTGTGTAGAAAGTAGGGTTCGCTAATGTAAATTGAAGTGTAATTAAAATGTACCTTTGGGCACCACACACAGTCAAAAATTTGGAAAATTAAAGAAATCATAATAAATACTGCACATCTATGAAAATTGAAATATTTGGGAAATTTGAGTTCCCGCCAAAATGGAATGTTATACTGGGAAACGCATTTTCACCAGTATCCTGAGATTGAGAACCCGTGCCGGGAATCGAACCCTTTTGTCCATTATACGTAATACATTGTGACATAAAAGCGCACACCATTACGCCAAAGTTATAACATCTTTTAAAAAATTCGACCGGTGATATTGACATTTGAAAGAACAGCTGTCGGCTGCTACGGGCAGCGTCTGCCTGTTTCGTGCATACGCAGGTGATATTGATTTAGTAATTCACATTAACAAAGTTGATCCAAATTCAAACAAGCACGTTATAAATTCGCTCCAGGTCAATTCCTTTGCTAAGTGTTACTAAGTATACCGCAAATACGAAATTTAACGCACCATTACTTCTATTCGGAAACAATTCATGTGCAAATGCAAACATTTAAAAAAATGGCCGCTCCCATGGTGCGTTCAATCCAAGCTCACTGAACAAAATTAATTTTGGTTTACATGTTTTGCTAATCGAGTGAAACTGAAACAATTAGGCAAACATGGAGTTCATGTCATCTTCATTGCGAAATATAATCCCGAGCCAGGAATATTTACTGCAAGGAAGCATCTTGGACGTGTCGTGTGAAGTTCTGCTTCACCGACTTCGGGGACTGTGCGACAACTGCGATACAGGAACGGAAACCTTGCACGATCATGAGTTGGTTTTTCAAATAGGACTGAGTAAGTTTATCCAATTCCCATGTCTTGTGTTGGTCTATTCGATCTTATATAAATAAATAAATCTAGTCTTTGGCTGAATCTTTGAAGGTGCGCAGCCTAGATTAATCGAATGGTTCTTGGTTCTAAGAAAGAACCTCATTACCTAGATCTTGTTCGATTCATGAGTTCAGCAACCTAACAAGCGATTAAAAATACTTCTTAACACAGGAAGTAACACAACACGCATACTTCATTACGAGTTAGCTCTAGTGCAAACATTTATCTGGTGGCTCGTGGTAACTCGATCATCCCGGGATACTGGACGTGCCCCTCGCATAGTGCCTAAGCACCATGAGGGGTACATAACGCGTGTAGTTCGGTTGACTATAGTTGATTGAAAAAAACCTCAAACGTGTTGTGAATCGCTAAAGGAATCGTTAAATCACATTTTGAAATTTTCTTTTACAGGAGGCGGAGCAGGCGTATCACCAGTCGTTTACAGGGCGAGGCGAGCTTTGGATCACCCAGACCATCCATGGTACTTTTAAACGTGTATCTTCTTAAATCAATATTCATGTATATTTTTGGTTACTTGATTTTATTCTGGCGAATTGACTGAGAAGAATTTCGTTTATAACCTTGAAATTATTTTCGTTCAAATGCAATTTTGACAATTTTATGCTTAATCGACGGCAACAGGCATCTGCGCTACGTGGGTCAGCCGGAAGTTGGGGACAAAAATCGCCCGACACTAGTTCGAAGTTACATCGATGCATGCACCTCCGGAAATCTGGTTCTCTTTCTCAACGAGCTCGGATTCCGGTGACTAGTCGATAAAGCTTTCAAGAAAAAAAATTGATTTTCCATGGTAATTTTCACGACTGCAAACTAGCTACTACTGCTCAAATGTTTCTTTTTTTTTGTTCAACGATCCCAGTCTGGACCACGAATTTGTGTTGAAAGGATACATGTTCAGAAAGGGCCGTATGAAGATCACAGTCTCCAAGGTGTTTTTGGTACGTTTGTGATGCTATTTCTGGGAATTCGAGTTTCTTTTGTAAAAGTAACCAGTTTAAATGATATCATCAATGGATGCATTTTTCACACTCTTCTTTAGATGCTCCAACAAGGAAATACCAATAATCTGGAAGCTCTTTCAGATTCGTATTTAGTTGAGTTAAGCGTGGTCGCTCCTACGGGACAAGTGAGTACATCAAGTGCTGATACATTATAGAAAATTGAAGGAACATTTAATTGTGAAATTCTAAAATATCCATCATTATTTATTTTAGGATGCAGTTGCTGATGAAATGAAAGCATTTGCAGAGCAGCTCAGACCGTATCCTTTTTTTTTACAGGCGTCACCTTTTATTACATTAATTAGATGAAAATAACAACTAATTCCAAATGGAAACAAGAAGTATAATATCCGATAGGAAGATACTTTAATCAGTCAGGTACAGAGCAAAAGAAAAACACGAGCTTTCGACCACTAGACCATTATCAAGTGACTGGTAACATTAAACAATTGTGCGATATACAGCTAAATCATGGATGAGGGTTTTATCATTCAAATCGCGTTTGTTAACAAACGTGAACGCTTATTGGCTGAATCCTATTTCATCATAAAGACCGACCATTGTTTGAAAAAATGCTCCTTCACTATTTTTTATTAGTCTTGTCCAACTGGAAAAAATAGATCATCGTCGGTTATACCACCTCCCGTGAATATATCATGATGCTTCTGCTTCTTCCGATTGCTGTTCTCATTTATATTTTAGTTCATTATTAAACAAGAAATTGCAGCGATTTGTTGCTTTTGTCATTTCGTTTTCTGTTAAATGTGGCAAATGGTGTTTCGTTTGAACTGTATATTTTCTTTATTTCTGTTTGACAATTGGTCGGGTTTATTGCATTTAAAAAATGTTGTGATTCATTCGTCCGATTGAAACCAGAAATATTTTTCATTTACCCTTTGTGTATCTACAGAGGTAAAAGATTCTTATCGTTACCTAATATTTTTGGAGGTGGTGGTGGAGGAGGTGGTGTATTTTACCGTTGCCCAAGCCCCAATAGGTGGTGTATTGAATGACCGACCCATGCATTTCTGCCCTCTTCTGGCCAGAAGTGTAACTATTGATCAAGTCTTCGTAGCTAAATGTCAGAATCACAAATATATATAGCTGCTACAGTACTCAAGCGACAAGATAACGAGGCGTCATTGTACAGTCTGGAGACCAAACGACAACTTATTTTTTTGAAAAATAAATTTATAAATTCCAAATAACAATAGTTTTTGACAGACAAGCTAGCTAGCACTCGTGACGTCTAGCTACTGGGACGCTTTCAAGCGTCTGAACATGTTTGTTTAAATAAGAGCGGTGATTGCAATTGACAGTTGGTTGCGTCTTCCTCCTGGTGTTTCGCGGAATAACGGTCGGGGAGATCTGCGTGGGAATGCCCATTACTATAATTACAGAATATAGACGCAACCCACATACACATTCGGAACTCCGGTATGAACGAAGCGTCAACGCTTTCAAGCTGTGCTGAAATACTGTGTCTAGAAAATTACATGATTTTTGTATCGGGTCTGTGAGTTTGCGACGTTTACTCATTCGTGTTTGCTTTCAGATGTTTCTTTCGGTGCCGTAAGTTTTTCGTGATTATAAGTTTTTCGCGCTGGAGAGTTTCTCCAGTTGTCATAAATGAAAGTGAAACGGTTGGTGTCTCGAAATATCGTTCGCGGAAACCCAGTAGGCTACCTCAAATGACTCCATAGCGGAAGTGTGAAGCGGTAAGCAACAATGGATCTTGAATGGATTAATTTAAGCGAATTTCAAGTAATTATTTCCTTGGAGGGCGCGCGACCAAGCCACTGACAAACGCTGGGCAAGTGACCTCACATGACATGCTATGTACCAATGCAGCACTCATTTTTGTCCGTTGACTTCAGCAACTGTTTCCAACTTTGACGCGCGCGAGCGCCAAAATCTTAAAAAAATTAATATCTTCAGATGGGGTTCTTACCTACAACTTCTAAAAATGACACAGAGGCAAATCGTGATAGAATCGTGTTAGAAAGGTCTACTGAAAAATTAGAAATATAATTGAGCATTTAACCACCTCTCATGGACCAATGGCTCTTACGAAATTTCATTGAACCCATAATGTGAAAAGGGAGTTTATAGTTTTAAGATTTCTACCAAGAAATTTCTTCAAATCAGTCGGCCTAACCGCATTTGACCTCTACTGACCCTTGGTTGGTCATGGAAGTGCGACGGTCATCACCCGTCAAAGTGCAGGACATTCTTCGTAAGTTCGAGCACCAGAGCAACGTCGATAGCTGTAGTCGGACGCCAGCGGCTTCGTCTAGACCTCCCATCGTATCACGTTCACCCACCTCGCCTAGCACAGTCTCCCCTTTCACTCCACTTCCGGCGGCCGTTAACATTTGTACCTGGTCGGTCCGGCGCCGTGATCGAGTCCAGCAGCTGGCCAGCAAAACAACCCAACAGCTGGCCAACAAAACAGCCCAACAGCTACAGGAACAGCTGGCCAGCAAAACCGTCCAGCCACTGACGTCAAGCAACAAAAACGGAGTAGTTAAACCAGACAGTCCACATCGCCTTTTAGTTCGGATCGGACAGATCCATCCAGTCTCCCTTGACCTCCAACTAAGCTCCGATGCTGTCAGCGTCAGCCGACTGGCCCGGATATTCCAATCCGATGGTCAGCCAACCACCACTGCCAACGACAACAACGCCAATCCGACACTCGCCAACGGTACCACTCGCTCATCATCTCCACCCAAGGAACTCTACGCCGATACCATACAAGAACGATTCAACCACCCCACTCCCCCTAAACGAGGGACCAAGGGGATCCCGTCGCGTCTACCTAGTGGCCCCCCTCCTCGCAAACCCAGCCGGACGTTCGCCCACGACATCTACATGAACAACAAACTCTCCTCCTCGTCCGGCAACGGCGTCATTCGGACTCAGAGCGATGCAATCCCCACCAAACCGAAGCTGCCGCCCAAGCCGACCCGCGCCAAGACTGTGCCGGCCCTCGGGCAACGCGTCAACTTTCACAACCGTCGAAATGCAGCCGCCACCACCAAATCGCCACCAGCGACACTGATCCGCCCACGGACGCCGCCGCCGTTACAACCGCCACCGCCGCCGACCGCAGCTCCATCTACCAAGTCGTCGGCGACATCTCGGTGGTTCTGCCCGCGGCCCTGGAATGCCGAGTCGACACCAGCTGCGTCAATAACGTCGTCAACGCCCTCGGCGCGAATGGCGGCCGCGGTGGCCATAATGGCGGCGTCGACTCAGTTGGCGGACGGCGTGCCGAACCGAATGCGCCAGTACGCCCTGCTCAAGCGGTCCCGCAGTGAGGAGCGAATCTACGACGTGCCCTGCAACGGCAGCGGAATCTACCGTCAGCAGCACTACGACCAACCAGCGCACGGCGCCGGATGCGCCTGCGGCGCCCGGGGATTACTGGACCGACGGAAGTCACCCAGCGTGGGCTCGTCCAGTTCGGTGGTGTTCGTGGATAACGAGCTGTACGCGCGGGACGAAGCTGGACTCTACTCCGTGCCGCGGTCTAGGGTTGTCGGTACGCCAGCTGCTGGCCGGAACGGATGCCGGGAGCTCCACTACATGGTTTGTCTAAATTTCTGAACACGTCACACGATTAACACACACCCTCCCGATCCACACGCAAAATATTGTTGTATGTACTAATTTTATTTGGTTTTGGGTAATGTTTTTTCAGTCATTTTTAATGATGAAGGTGCCTATTAAGACACAGGTGGTGGATTTTTCAACTGGGAAAATTTTGCGGCGCCGTGCTATTTTCGTACCAGCGCCATCTGGTGCTAACCTGGGATTTTTGTTTTCGTTTTATCTCCTGTTTTGCAGGTGACATGTAGCGTGGCACTGCAGGTTTGCGTTCACGAAATTCAAATTTGCTGAGATTTTGACTGCGATTCAATGCATATAGCTCAATTGCTGCTGTCCTGACTCCTGATATCTAATCAACCCACCAAGCGAACTTGTCTGTCTCCGACTATCGCGGAAAGAAATATCTAGAGATACATATGAATGTTGAAAGACACGGAAGTCTGTTTCAAAATCGCCCACAATTCGGAATCTGAGCGTCATACTGACTTTGATCTGTCGCAGACGTATAGTACTGTACATAGTACGTTTACATGCTTACACGCAAGCATGTTGACATCTCGTGAACAATTATATATTGTGCATTATTAAAATTGAATAAAATTTGGACCTTGGTTGATGGTTTTCGGATGGATTATTTCCTCCTGTTACTATGCGCAACAATGGGTCAATAGGTAGACGCGAATTGTTGTAATATGGTCGAGAAAAAACCTTCAGTGTGTGTGTGTTTGTTTCCATAGTCATTTTTTATAGTTGACGCGACACGAACTCGATCAGGTGGCAAGTTCAATTGGCTGACTCCCAAATTGTAGCGACTGACACTTTTTTAAAAGTGGTTCGTGCAACAGTTTTGAAATAATGTAGTTTCCAAGGAATGTGATAGCCTCCTGAATAGGAACTGGAAGTTATACAAGAAATATAATACAATTTAAAATTAACAAATGAATTGAAACTCAAACCCTTGTATCCCTAGATTCACAGTACATTCTCATGTGTATGTGGGCGACTCAACAGAATTAAATTGTTTATTTACACTTTAAGTGTATTTCAATGATGCATCCCAATACCAATATTGATGGAACGGTCCCTGGGCATCTGCCCCGGTTAATCTCTGGTTAACGTTCGCACGTGACTTGTGTTGTCAATTAATGGGATCCAAATACGTCACCGGGCACACACGGTATGAGGTCGACAGGTGCGCATGGAGGGAGAGGGGAGCAGAAAATATTACCAGAGCCGATCGTCTGCTAAAATTAGCGAAGGTCAATGGCGGGACGTCACGATTCTCTTTAGTTGACTGCCAAAAGTCGAGTGCGGTGGCTGCAGATATTTTCTGAAATCTTATATCGACGTCGACACAGGATAGTATATTTACATCCGATCTCGTACAAGTACATTTTTATCGTGAATTGTTCCTAACGTGAGCTATCGTCTGGATGCCACTTTTTTCTGATGATGGGTTGTACAGCGCCTGACACAAATGTAAGCGATTTGTTTTTGTCATTTTTCAAAGTTTTGAAAATAAATTTTCGAAAGTCAGTTCATTACTCTGTAAGCAGGCAATGAAAATCACTAATTCGTAAACATAGTCTACGAATCGAAACTTTCAAGATGTTTTTCTTAGAAGTTCAATGTTGGTTACGTGACTCATGTGGGAGTGCTGACAAGTCAACATCGAACAACAAGTGACTATCGAAGACTTGAAACGGTTAACAATAAGGCATATGAATCGAGTGATGTTCGGTTTGATTTGTCTGTTCTGTTTATGATGCAACTGAAGACCAGCTACTTCAGATAGAGTAAAACTATCTCTTGTCAAGCTAGTTTGTTCTCACAAGTTTGATTCTTGCTTATTTTAAATTAGTCTCCAGAATGTTCTCATCTGTTCATTCATTAGCGCAGACTAGTTTGCATCTACCAATTTCATTCAAAGTTTTCTGTCTTCTTTAAATCTTAAAAAATTCATCTCCCCAGCAAAACGACAGGGAGGAGGCCACCCACTCAAACTAGATACAATTTTTGCGAAGAGCAACTATGATACTAAAGTCTCTTTCTTCACCAGAACCGTTACAGAATGGAACTGCCTGTTTTTAGAGCTGTCTCTTAATTTCTAGTAAGTTGTAAATTGTCTAGCAGTTGAAAAATATGCTCGGCAAGAAGAATTTTCGAGGGCACATTTCTGTCATGTTGTTGACTGCGGCGCCGATGGCTGCAACGTGCGCCGAGTTCCTGATCCGTCGTGGCCACCTTTTGCCAGCTCCGCCTGTTCTCACATGTGCGCGAACGGTGTCATTATCTCAAGTTGTAAACAAGTGAAGTCTGTTGGAAAGGGGATGAGGGGGAATGGATGTTGTGAATTCGATTGCATGGTGTGATTGAGCCATCCGCCTGAAAGCAAAAGTGAACGGGCGTTGTATCTGCGATGACAATTATAAAAAAACTTACAACATTAGTTATTCAAAAATAGTAGATATATATTTTTTTTTTAATTCACTGAAGTGACGGATCACAACAGGAAGATTCTGTACCCCTCTCAGAGCTTAGGCC
>JAQGBY010007523.1:0-11646 GCA_034698785.1 Mycogona germanica | reverse complement strand
TTTTTTCGAATTTCAAGACGCCCACCCCCCTCCACCACCACTCACTCGCCTCCTCCCGCTGTGCAAGATTTTTCGTATTTTTTCTTTTCTAGCCGAAATCACCGATCTGTCGTAGGAATCGAGTTTTTTTTTGTATGGGGGGGAAAACGTATGGGCTGCGCTGGATTTCGAATGGAAATATGAGGCTTATTTTTCAAATGATCGATATACCAAACTTTTCCCCGATATATATGGCGAAAACTGCTGCGATTGTTATGTACGGTGGGGTCCTCGTTTTTGAGAAAAAATCGAACTTCCTAAGACTTCGATTGCTATTCCATAACGTCTACACATCTGGCTTCCCGTCTTGGAAAAAGTCTACCGGTATTTACTTTATTGACCAACTGGAATCTCAATATAGAGATAGATTTGAATAAAAGATTTTATTTTTTAAATTGGGTATTTTTCCACGGCAGTCCAAATTTTACTTTGACATTAGTTTCGATGCAAATACTTTTTTTTGGCGCCACCCGCACTATATTTCCAGATGCGAGAAATTTTACTTGCACAGAAACTAATATATTTGAAGCATTGGCCATCGTTGAATGTAGTCTGGTCAACTAACTGGAGAAAATTTGCTAGTTAAACGCAAAAATTAGGTTTATTTTAAGTTATCCAGTGGTATGGTAACATTTTATTTTAAAATCTGTTAGAGTAACTGCATCTCTGGACGAACCAGGTACACAAAGTAACTGGTACATCAACCATGAACCTTACATTTTCCAAATATCATTTTCGTCAAAAGTTGTCCAATTCTTAACGAAATAGTAAACACAAACTCCTAGCAAGATAAAAATAAGACGTTCATAAACAGTGAAATTGAATGAAAAAATACATTATTCATTAAAGTTTTCTCCTGATTCAGATTCCAGAAAAAGAGAGTATGGAAAACAGAATTACGTGTATATCGTTTTCATAAATTTTAACAAGTATAAATTATTTTACTGTTAACGAAATTTGTATTAAAAAATCGGGCTGGTCTATGCTTTTGAAAAAAATAGAATGAAATGCCTCACTCGATCAATATTTGTAATGCTTCCTTAGAGAGCTACACATGGCACAAACTAGCTAACGGCCGAATAAATGCAACGTGACATTGGCCCCGGATCACAGCTATATTCGGCTGTCCCTTAAGCCTAGCTAGTGGTCTCACCTCCCTCCCCTCCCCCCACCCCCACTACCAACAAAACCTTTCGCAATTGGTCATCTGCCTTTGTCCGCCCGATTGCGTTCGACGTGTTTAGGCCCGGAGGCCTCATCTAAGACCGGCAACACTTCCGTCTTCCTCCTCAACCCATTCCACCAAATTCCATCCCACCGTTTCTCATGTGTGCCACGGGAGCACCGAGTCCTATTTTTCATCTTTTTTTTCGCCCTGTCGCTCTTTTCTTTGACCGTTACTGTTTGTCATTGGCCGCTCGTCTTATATATTTCTGGCCTTGTTGTTGATGGTTCCGACATTATTTGGGGACAATTGTTGTCACTGGAGGTCGCTCATGGCAGTTTTCGTTTGCCATCCCTTATGTTGTGTGCCCAAACTGCAATATTATCCTTATAATGGCTTGCACGAGCATTTCTTCGAGACGCCTACTCGAGCATCATTAAGCCTGGACAAGACAAAATTCCCGGTTTGCCCCATGGTTTTTTAGAACGATCACTCTTTATACTAAGAACACCCTCGAAAACATTTTTGCAAAGCATTCAAAATCCGAAATGATATTTTTGGAACCCCACAAGACAAATGTTTATATTTTATACAAATCATGCTTGAGTATCAATAAAATACTTGTACTTTGACTGGACGCCAATGACGTCATGGAGACATGACTTCACTATATTTTAGAATCCATTTTGGTTAGTCAAATTGTACCTGTATGGCGAATGTCGTGATATCAACTCGAGTCATTATCGCAAAGTCGAGAACTGCTCACCTTCCTAAACCTGCAGTTGGCGCCACAAGTTGAATCGCGAGAAGCCGATACAGTGTCGAGGTCTGTGCTTCTCTGGACGAAGAAGTTGATTGGTCGATTGTACGGCATCTCGGAGAGACCTAACTTTTTTTCTTTCTTTTCTTGGTTTGATGTTGTTGTTACTGGAATGGATCTGCGAAGGAGAGAGGGGAGCTAGTCGAAATCAATCGACTCCGGGAGACTTTCAGTTTGTAAGAGTTATGCGGTGATCTTCAGTGTGGGCGTGCTGAAAAACCAATTCCGAAAACATCCGTATCCTTTAATTCCCACCTCGCCCTAAATTCGGTGTTGTATTCTCTGACCCCCTCCCTCCTCCTACGTTCAAATCCCCTCACAGTGGTCATTTGGAAATTGGCGAAAATCGAATTCGTGGCTTCCGATGCACCACCAACCAAATCTCTAAAGTAGAACAGAAATTATATTTTTTTCTGCTGCTGATGTTAAGTTCATAATTAGCAGCATACTTTTAGCTTTATTGCAATTGTTAAGGGCCGACTTTTCGGGCTCTTCTTTCGCTAAGATTCAACGTATGGTAGTTAATGAATGCCCTAATCGTTAATGGTGCTGAATAGCTAAAGTTAATCTATTTCTCGTATTTGGCTCTATATCTAGTTTCAACGGGAAATCCACTTACTGCTTACCCGAATTAACAGGTCATGCTCAAATGACTGTTCCCTCTCACGAAACGCTAAGGTTTTTATCCTCGACTTGGAGTCAATCTATACATGTAGTTCTTGAAGTCACTGCAAGAGTTGATGGCGTGTACAGCGTTCTACGCATTAATATCTTTGGTGTCGGTAGGATGGGGGTACGTTGTCAGTCGGTCACCAGGGACACGAACTCCATAGGCCGACCAAAATGAAGGCAGAAAAAAAATATATAGCAAACAGGCTAAACGATAACTGGCGTGAAATTGCGCCCGGCCAATAGGATCGACTTCGTCTCGCGACTCAACCCACGCGTTCGTGATCGTGTAGTCGTGGGTTGGCCTCTCGATTGTCATTACATTTGTGTAGTTTTGTCGTTGTCCTGGATTGTCCAGCGTATCGTATCTCAAGTGCGTTTGCCCTTTTCCTTAACTGAAGTTTTTTATATTTAGCTCCTAACTTCGTTGAGTCCGGGCGTTTATTTAATCCCGCCGGACTTCACGCCGGCGGCGTCCGGTTAACACGTAAGCTGATGCTGCCCCTTGTTGTTTGTTGCTTAAAAAAAGTGGCGTGGACATGATGAATTCAATATGGCCGCCGCAAATGGAAAACGTAAAATAAGTCAGATCAGATTAGTCGAGGTGAACACACTTTCGGCTGCACGACCTCAATTTTTGTGCGACCATTGAGTGCAGTGAACATAACAAAAGATTATTAGTGAGTTTGAAAATATCTTTCTTCCTGACTTAAAGTTGCTTATGAGTTCCATTATTGATCAGTAATTGATAACAAAGCAAAAATAATTTTGTTTACACCACTAACATTGTGAATAAAATATTCATGTGCGTCGATAACAATTAATGAAATAATATTAGAGTCATGAAATGGCGACAAACATATTTTCTAAATTAATAATAAACTGTGTTTTTATATATTGAAATATTTCACTTTCGTGATTTTTTCTAGAGTTTAGTCTATATTAATTGTTAATTTTTTTAAATCTTGAATCGTCTTTTGTTTCCCCTAATTAAAGAAAGGCAATTTTCGGTTCAAACAGGTAGCTTCACATAGTATTTTTTTCCAATCAACTGTAGTCAACCGCACTACAGGCGTTCTGTATTCTACCAAGCTGCTTTGGCAATCTCTTTAATTAACCTCGGTCTCTGTTTGCATGCGATCTGTCTATACTCAGAGCAGTAACAAACGGTATGAGATGCCGAATCTTATTTTTTCCCGTCTATTTAAATTGCCATAATAAATCTCTAATCGCTCCCTCGATCATCCAAATGCGGCGCATCCAACCCTCCTGTCACTTTCGAGTTCCCAGTCATTTATCCTTTCGCCAATCCTGCTGAGATCCCGGGAGCTTATGGAGTGACAACGTCACTTCAAGTTCCCTCGAAACCTTAGAAAGCCGAAATTTTTGCCCGATTTTAGATTCACCGCGTATCAAAAACCAAAACGTTTCAGACTTGCGTTGAACTTAAACATAGGGTAACGCTGCGATCGCCAATATGATCCATTGAAACGCCCTGGTCGAGCTATAATGGACTTATCATGACCACATCAGTGTCGGTATCATTGTCATATTCCTAAAAATTATAAGGGATTTGCATATCCTTGATGACGATGCCTTCATAACGTACGCATTCCACAACCCTTAGTGATCACATCCCCTTCTACGCTGATTGATAATCATTCTTTCGTAGAAATGTGCTACAATAATTGTTACTAATCCTGTCAGCAGCTGATAATTTGTGACTTCAGGGACTATGGTACTTGCAGTTTACGATTTTTCGTGTCCTCGGGTCTCAGCCGGTCTTACTATGCGCCCTTAAGTCATCTATTTGAATTGTAAGTAAGGAGTAGGGGGGGTTAGATGAAGATTGGGAGCCAATAAGGTAGCGGTTGTGATTTTTGACTGAGAAATCAACGCCTTCATTCTAGCCATGAGCATGATCCCAGTCAAATCCGCGAAATGTTGTGGGATAAAACAAATGCCATCCTGCGCGCGAACCCTACGGGGGCGGGAACTTGCTTCCGCGTTCGATTTCTCCTCTCGCCAACCGAGTTCCTCGAAGGCGACTGATCGGGGACAGCCCGACCCGCAACACGGGTCTCTCGACCAGTTCTGGAATCGTCAGAGCAAAATTCGAGTCTGGCCAAATAAATCCAATCCGTTATTTTCCCATTCTACCATTTGGTGAAAAACGAATCTGGTTACGGGTCAGATATCGTTCCTGGTCGCAAGTTGACCCGCCGATGGCTGATGGTCCAATGGGTGAGCCACGGCTCGATGACCCAGGCACGAGGACCTACTTTTTTGTGTGCACCAACAGCTAAGCAAGGAGAGAAGGGGGAGGGGGCTATAATAAATTACGAGGTTAATGTGTTTCATAAGGATTTATTGTAACTTGCTCTGCGTTCGTGTGCGTGTGTATGGAAAGCAGTCACTTCATTGAATAAATAGCTGTATTATTTTTTTGTGGATGGCAATAAAGGACAAAGGAGAGAGGTTGGAGTTGAACTATCCGATTGAAACATTTTAGCGCTCTCTCTGATGAGGCGCTGCAGTCTCAGACTGGTGAGCTAAGATTTTGTCGCAATGCCTTTATTGAGGCGTACTGTTTGAAATTGTGGTTCCTGTTGATGAAAGAAATTATTTTTTTCGTTCTTTTATTGTACACATTCTTATTTTTAAATCGCTGCACCAATTGTCAAAGGAAGTTTGAAACTGAACAAAATCTTTTTAATGTCTTTTCTCGAAGACTTTAAGGCCATGGTTGTAGTCTCTTGCAGCAAAATTACGTTAGATTTATTCATACTGAACAAAATTACACAAATTTTTATTTTGTTTTGTTCCTTTTTTACATAAGTTGCCATGTTTTTGTTTAATTTCACTGTAGTGTAATACTCTGTATCACTACAGAATTTCTGTACCCCTCTTGGTGCTTAGGCAATATGTGAGGGACACATTTTCACCAGTACCCCGGGATCGAATTATTTTTTATTTTTCTTCAATCAACTGTAATCAACCGCACTACAGGCTATACGTCCCCTTATGGTGATTAAGCACTATGCGCGGGGAACGACCAGTACCCCGGGATCGAAATTGTTTCGAGAGCCCGCGCCGGGAATCGAACCCGGGACTGCCGAGCCACAGTCAGTCAATGTGAAAAAGGACACCTTGTTTTCATTTGGCAATATTACTCTCTGTATTGTGTCATATTGTAAAGGCGTCTAGCAATGAAAGGATCAGTCAAAGGGACACCTATAAAGTGAATTAAGGGGATGTTTTTGGCATCTTTGGGAACAGAGACTTTTTTAACTTGCGATGCCATTGCTATAGTCGTCACCAAGAGAATCGAGATTCGTTTGATCGATTCTCAGATCGATTCTTCGATCATCAAGCCGGGCCAAGTCTACCGTCCCGATGTGAGAGCGCTCTCAGGATGCTCGAAGGCGATCCAGCGCGCCGCCAAAACAACTGCGACGAGTTGTTGTGACGTCACCGGAGGAGTGTGGGGGGTATGCCGAGGGGGTCGCTGAAGAGAAATGAGGATAATAACAAATGAAGGCGCGAGCAAAGTCTATGGGGAATCCATTAATCATATCGCCTGTATAATACGAGCCTGTCCTGATTCTATTTATAAACTCTTTTTTATGTTATTATTTCTAGCTAGAACAGACATGGATAATGTAACGCGCGAATAAATGTAGGAGGCGCTCTATTCGAGTATCTCACTTATTTATTGGCTAAATAATTCAGCTCCATGTGCCAGTGAATCTGGTGAATAATTTTAGATTACAGCCTTGCAGCCTAACTGGCCCGACTGCCTGTCCCCCCCCCTCCCGTGCCGATGGTGACGTAATGACAAGTCGTGCTGGCTGCCAGTATGGTCTAACCATATCATAGCTGATTTTGAAAACGCGACCACCCAATTTCCCAGAGACTAAAATATATTTGCAATGTGATATTTGTTATCATCTGTTTGTGATGATCGTCTCGTTCTTATTTCAGTTTTAAAATTAAACCAGAGATGTTGCCCAGTCGTTTCCGTTTTCAACACCTTGTGTGTTGGGGCGTTGGCTTTGGCAAAAGCACCCCCTGGTGCTGTACAGTAATGCACATGCTGCTTATCGCTGAGGGAAAGCTGCGCTTTTTTCTTGAAAGTGTATCGCAATCACGACTTTTCAATGGCACGTATAAGATGACTGGGAGCGTGTTTATGGCATATCCGAGGCATAGATTCACCTGGTGGCGTGGAGTGACATCGCCTTCTCTTGCAATGTTGCGATGCGCCAAGGTAATCACAAATGTCGTAAGTAGTATCAAAATTCTGATTCTCTTTTCGATAAACTAATTTTATGATCATGTATGTTGTTTAAGTTTAATTTCTTTTTAAATTACATCCAGAACGCGCAAAGTGATCCAAGCGACATTATATTATTTTTCTTACAAATAAACAAACATCACAGAGTTGTAGAAGAGCTGTGCTCGAATTCCTATGACCAACGTCACACAATACCTGAGAGAATCTGAATAACTAGTGTTAAGATAGCTTTAGCAGCGTCCATCCTTGACGTCATTCCCTTCTGCTCGATAATCAAATTCTTTTCCACGCTAATTAGTTATTTTCTAGACTACATGCTATATATTTTACAAAATGTTATTGTGGCTCGGTCAATCTATTATTTTTTGCCCAGTCTGTGTGAGCGATTCTTGACGGTTATAATTAATGTGTTTGCGGTATGCATGTTCGCGATATAGTGACGTCAGACGACAAGAAGATTTTTTTAAAAACTTGATAGACAAGTGTGTCAAGCCCCGATCGTTTTATTAAAATGGCGTGGGAGCAGTTTCGGTGTCGGGCGCAATTTTCCGCTATCGTGCGCTCCCGTGCGGCTTTCTCTCGCACCCACTAGCCCCGTCGCCTTTCCGCCAACGAACAATTCGTCTCTCGTAATTTAATTATTGTTCAACGCACCCGAGCGGCTGATGCTGGCGCTCAGAATATTTGGAGGGGAGCAAAAAAAAGGTGGCTGGGGACTCAAAACAAAACGCCTGATGGCGACACCAATTGGGGAGCAATTGCTATCCCTAGGGGGCGTTGTGTTCTTCTTTTCCTTCTTCAAGGTACGAGTGGTCCAAAAAAAAATTCATATTTTTTGGGGATATTTATTTTATCAAAATGACAGTGCGTTTGAAAGAGTATGGAAATGGCCGTGAAACCCAGCCAAGCGGCAAATACTGTATATCTTAAGCGTGTTTTTACAGTATTTAGCGATTTACACCGTCTGATCGTCATTCATTTGAAAATATCGATCTAAATTGTCGTTTGCTGGTATTCATTTTAAGTACAGCTCTTTCGTCATGACTTAACTAAACACTAATGGATGTTGTCATTGTATTACTCGAATCAACATCTACAGTAGATTTCGCGACCATGATGGTTTTTTGTGGATGCAGTCTTTTGCAGTCTTCATTATTTATGACATTCGCGTTATCGTATATGGTAATTTTGACTCTGATAATTTTTTTTTTGCTGATTCATGCTCGAAGCTCGCAGATTGTGTAGAGAATTACAATAATATTGATTGAAGGCGAAATTACGCCGAGCCGGTTACGGCGCAGACTGCCACTCTAGGCCGTCGTGTCAAATGACGTTTCCTGTATGGCATTGGGCCACTGAAATATGTGCGCATTCTAAAAGCTTTACAACCGTAGCCCATTATGTCAGACAGAGTCTCGCTCGCGCTAGAACAGCTCTGATTTATTTTAAAGTCTAATTCTGGGGCGACCAATAAAAACCCGCCGCCCACTCGTTTTGAATTTCTTTTTTATCTGTTCTACACAAGCACTTTTGCAAAAATGTACAAGTGAAGTTATTTTGATTGAATATGTTATACACTCTGTATGAATTTGAAATTAATTCAATTGTTGCCTTCTTCCGTTTGGCGCTCCCATATAAGAAATACTTCAAATGTTTCATTTTATTATATTCTTTTTAGTTAATTTGGTTTTATTTTATTCCGGCATTTTTGTATTGCTCTTTAATTGCTGGTATACTATGCTCTCTGTGAGTAACGGTAGAGAATCAGTAGATTGATTTTCAGAGAACTGACGTTGGCACTATCAATGATTTGTTGGACTAGCTCTCATCGAGCACTCTTAGAGCTCCTAGCGGTGAATTTGGCAATTATCAAATGACGCAATATGCTCCACCTGGTGATATATAAATTGTATGTTTTGCTTGATTCGAATGGCTGGAATGAAATTCGTTTCTCAGTCTCTCGGTAGTTGGGCAAGATGGAAGTAGAAATAGGAAACCCAATTGGTTTCTCTTAAAATGCGTGAGAAGTTTGCAAGTCCCCATATTCTCTGGCTCGTTGCCCTAAGCGGTGTGCCTGCAAACCGTCTGGCCTTCCAAGTGCATGTACTTCCATGTATTATGGTTGAGCATTGAAATTTTAATACTAATCTTGGAAAAACGCTTCTGCAGCACAGGTGAATGAATTATTTCGTGTCCATGATGAGGATTGTTTCTTTCGTATTTCGTATGCACGTGCATGTAAAGTGAAATTTTGCTCTGGGTTGTCTTGAGACCTCGCGCATGAACTCCCAAAATAATATTTAGTTTCAGATTATCTTTTTGGGAAACTGTTTAAAAAAGGAATTATTGCAAACCAATTTGACTAGGTTGTTTTCTTTTAACGTGGGGGTGACAATTTAGTACTGAGCACATTTAGTGTTTCATTTGAGTTTAAAGAATGTGACATTGCATTAGTTTGTTGATTTTCAAGAGCAGCTACCAATGACGTACAGAAATAATGTGCTGTACAGCAATGTCAATATCTAAATATCGATTCTGTTAAAATCGTCACCTAGACTATTTCAATTATCTTAGAGTATTATGGGAGCAAACAGTCTTATAGGCTCCGTTCTGAGCAATTCCTTCAAATTGCAACTGGCATTTTTCTCGTTCTTAGTCGCGTAAAAATTGGATCTCAGGAGCATATTACTACACAGGCGAATACGCGTCTGTGTTAATAATGAGAGAAATTCACTAGAACACGTATACACCTATGTGCATTCATATGAAAAATGAAATTCGGTTAGCCATATTGCACCAGCCGCTTGGAGTCGACGGGAAGTGAACTAAAAAAAAATATTCCACTTTGAAATTTTGCTCAGAAATGTAAATTATTACTGGACCAGTGTTCTTATGCCGCATTACATCTCATGAGTATATTAGCAATAGACAAAAAACACTATCTTTCCATACGGTTGTTATGTGTTCTCTGTTAGACGTAACGGGACTTGAGGTTTTTTGCTTATTTCGCGAATGCATGGCACTACATCCATATGTATTTGTTCTTCGAGGGACCGGCTACACGGCCAATATACACAAGTTGATGGGTAGGACTTACGGTCGGCCCGGGGAGTGGTCCCATTCGGACGATTTGTTTCAGATTCAGCAGTTTTTGACATTTGGCCGTTGTCCCACGATGGCGCGGTCAACCATGTGGAAACATGGAGAACACGGTTTTGACTCTTCTTAGATCTTTCTTCGTGTCACTGTGATGTTTTACAATTTTTTAAGAGTTGACGAGCATTTGCTCAATTTGGCTACACCGATTGTTACATTGATTTTCCAATGGAGAAATTTAATACGAGGCGAAAATTCGAGACGCACAATTTTCGAATAAATATTCCAGCATTGTCGAAGCGTTTTCTAACGCATTATCAATAAAAAAGTTAATGTTTGTTAAGGTGATTTAACATCTTCACAACCCCCCCAGAGATCGACCTGGAAATTTTGCTATCCTAGGCTGTCCTAGGAAAGGAGTCTTTTTTACTTCTATTCCGAAAGAAGGCGCGTTAAGGAATTTATCTCGCCCGAAAAATTCCGAAGGTATCGGCCGGAATCGAAACCGCGATCACGGGCTAAGAGGCGAACGCGCTACCTCTCTGCCACTCGACACCCCAAATTATCAATAGTTATTCCATTTTATTTCCTTTTGGCGTTATTTTGCCAGAATGTAAATCAAGATATTCCAGAATACTTCTTGCAGAATTCTTGGCTGCTAGTTCAGACAAGTCCTAACAAACTGAAACGCGTCTCGATTCGCGATACATGTAAAAAATAGTTGGAGTCAGCAATCGACTGCTGTGGATGTCTCCCCGTACGTGGTTCAGCGAGAGGTCGCTCGATTTTTCAAACGATGTCAATGACAATTTTGATTTCCCCTGATCGTTGCACCATGCCCTCTCCGCCTGGACGTAAAGCTGTCGAAAGAATATGTCCGCTACCAGAGTTTCGGAATTCAAGTAACGCTGAAAGGCCGACTTCTCTCTCTTATATTTTTTGCGTGCAGTTTCGGTCATTTTAGTGGACCAATAAAAAAACACCATATAAATGGTTATTTTGCTTTTTTTTTACAACCCAGCATTTTTTTTTCGTCTTCTCTCGCTTTCCAGATCCTTTTTTTGTTGTTGTTGCTATTCGTGGAATTCGTTGAGTGTGATTGGATGGCGGAGAGTTATTTTTTAACCCTTTCACCTTCCTACGAAAGCTATGCTGTCGTAGTCAACAGAAAGTTGTGGGTCGCCGGGCCGGGTTATCGATCACATTTTAACATCGGTCGCAGATTTTCTATTTTGCTGATTGTTGCGTGTATCATAAGGTTTCGATACTTAGTAATGAAATTTCTTGAACTGAAAAATTGGTTCCATCAACATTTTGTTAGTACTTTACAAATAAATCTGAAGCGGATGCGATTTTAAAGACGTCATTCTGTAAAAACACTCTTGCCGATATACAGAGTAATCTTTAATTTATTTACAAGTGTTTCTTCTAATTATGATTTAAAAGCGTTCTTAATTTTCTCGTATTTTGTCCGGGGATGTCTAAGGTTCGCCTCCATTTCAGATTCATTCGCTTTATCATTTCTAATTGATCTTGTTTTAGATGTTTTATGCTGTGGAG
>JAQGBY010007522.1:0-11647 GCA_034698785.1 Mycogona germanica | reverse complement strand
CTTACGGTATGTTCATTTTTATGCGATTTCATTGAGCCGTTCTGAAATTTTGCTCTGCACACCAAAATACAATTCTTAGTTTTATAATATAGGATTAAGTTCAACGACTCACGTGTTTCTTAAAACTTCTAAATATTAACATGTCAACAGTTTAGGCTGAGCCATAAAGCTTGTGTTTACAGTGTGGCTCAATAAACTGTAGGCCGATACAGGCATGTCTTTCTTTTACATCTTCGCGAAATGTTGACTGACTTGATACTTGGCACAGTTTCTTATTAGCAACTTGTTTTGAAATTCCCCGAGTGTATGAGACGCTGCATTACGACGTCTATGAAATTTAGGCATTCCCGAAGACCGAACCGAGAAATCGTTTTTACAGGACGCAAAACGTCCAGCACTCCAATTTATTAGACCACGCTGTAAAGTTATTCATAATTTTTAAAAAAATTGCGGAACACGTATGCTACGAATTAATAATTATTAGGTGATTTGTTTGAATTCAATCGATCTCTTAAGGATTTGATGTCATCATACACGCACTTGCCCAACAGTCACATTTCTGTGAGACAGGGGTGGAGTATGGGTTGAGGTGGGGATGGAGATGGAGTGGGGGTGTCGGGATATTTTTGAGCGCCTGGGAAGAAGCATATGTATACCGTTAAAAGGCCTCGACAGGGGCTCTAGTGGATGTAGATGGGGAGGGGGCGGGGGCGGGGGCGGGGCCTTGGTTAACGCGCGTGATCTGAAATGTGCGCACGTGATGCCATCCGTCGTTTAATTGGCTGGCTCGGCACAACTGCACCACGCGACTATTTTCGAATGACGATGATGTCATATCACATTACGAGGATGACTGCATCTAGAATAGCTCCCAGTTGATATAGCTTGCTTTTTCGATTTTATCGATTATGGAGCTTCAACGTTCGCCTATCCATTCACGCTCCACAAATTGTGTATCGGTTACGAAAAAGGACTTACAATTTTAGTCCCCCCCGCGACCACCATCTTCTTTCCCCCTCCTCCCCCCACCCCAAGCCAATTCCAAGCACTAATCAACTGTGGGTAAACAGTCGTCGCCAAGCAGCCAGTCACTGACTTTTAATCCCGTTCGTCTACCTTGGCACAGAGTAAAAGCAGCTAGTTTTCAATACAATCGTAATTCAATACAGTAGCTGCAATTCTTAAAATAATAATTATTTAGTTTCAGAATTGATACAACTGTATCCATTCGCTTAACTCAAAAATCAGATTATTGATTTATTGATTCTTACATAATGATTGATAGCGCCGCACGGAAGACTAATTTGTTCAAAATTAATTTTTAAAAAACTACAACGAGTGGTTTGGAGTTATTACCAAATTGTAATTATTGATCAAATTTTACTCATAAACTTGTTTCCGTTGAATAAAGAACTTCAAATCCTGCTCGAAACATGAATCACGAAATCGTTGTTTTTACAACATAATTCGATGATGGCGTCGTGTTCAGACACTGTGCCTCACTTCAAATAGATAAATGCGCCCGTCCCCATTTCCCATCTATCTCGTCCCCTAAAACCAGTTTCTGAGAACTAATTTCATTTGACAGAGCAATATAATATCGGCGGTCTGTCGAACTTCATAATCCAGCATAGTCTAGACTAATAACAGAAACAAACTAAGAAACGTATACGAACCCAATGTGGAGTGGCGAAATCTTCGACTTTCTACGGGGACTGCGTAAAATATTTTGGAAGAGCCGGTTTATGTATCCAACGTGGGAATCTTTCGAAGTCGTCGAACTAATTTTTAAAGAAAATATGCCATGAACAAAAAGTGGCAAAATTTCGTTCCCAATTTAAAAAATCTAAATTAGCTTCGTGATAGATTCATAAAAATCTTGATCGATCACTTGATTGGCCACAGTGGTGACGTAAGCAACGAAAGGTTAAAAAATATAAATTAGACCACAAACGTCACACGGACAAGAACATATCAAACTGATGGGAAAACAGTTTAGAAAACTGGTGTATAATTTTTAGAGAGCCGCACAACCAAAAACCGCTCTGCCATAATTCCCTGTTTTCGGCCAACTGATATTTTTTTTCGAAAAAAACCCACCAAAAAGAAGTTCCAATATGCAAATTTGAACGACAATATGAAAAGCTCACAATATAGCGAATCCTCACAGAATGCAAAAAAATCAGGGGTTGAACATCGGTGGAATCACCTATAGTAAAGTCGCGCAACGCTTTCTGGATACATTTGGGGGAACCCCAACAACCTAAATCGCCCCCTAAACCTCCTTTCCCTACCCCAAAACCAACCTGAATCCAATTATTGCGATTAAGCTGTCCCACGTAGCCACACGGCGTGCAATTTTTTTTATTATTCAAAAAAAAAATGATTGTTACAAACCGAAATGCATTTTTTTACCAAAAAAATCGGAATAAAAAGTTGCAGATTAAGATAAACTTATGACACAGCTGCCGGAGGAATCGTTTACCCGGTAATATGTAAAATGTGTTAACTCGCACAAAGGTTTCTTGGTGAAAGTCATAAAAGGCCTGTGGTTTTACAAAATATTTTAAAGCCAGAGCATAAAGTTCAGTGGCAAGGAACTAGACATCCCGGGGTGGGGGTGGAGGGTGAGCCCTGTTGTCCCCGGCGTCCCTGAAAAAAAATGGGATAAAAACGCAAATTGTGAATGGAACGAGATTCCGGCCGACACGTCTAGCCATCTCTGGTGTGTGGAGGGAAGGGTGTTTCAAAACACCCACAGACATTATTTCCCCTTCTCTCTATTCGCTTGTCTCTTTACCCCCCTTACTCCATTCATCCACGATTTTACCTCGCTACACAAAAATCTCTTTTTTCTTCTTTTTTATGCTAAAAAATTTACATTCTACTTTTTTTTTGCATGAAATGGGAGGGTCGTGGGTTGAAGGTTGACTGAATGGCCCCATCTCGTCATCTCCTATTTTCCTATCGAATGAAGTTTCTTTTTTACCTAGATGTCGAGAAATATTCTTTGTAGGTCAGTCGTACGTAGACGGGGGGTGGGAAAGTTTCGAATTTGTCCGAGAAAGAGGAGAAAAAGAATCTTTGGAAGAGGGCGACGCTGACATTCACACCGTATAAATCGAACACTGTAGACGATAAAGCGAGTCCACATGAACAGTGGCGGTTTTGGGAGGATTTGCAGTTTGAGAAAGAATTGGGGATGGGAGGAGAGTGGGGCGGGGGAAGTACTGAAGGAGCGTTGAAGGAATTAGGGGGTTATTCTAAACGAAAAAGGTGGATGCTAAGGTGTGCAATTGGATTTGGAGTAGTTTCCATGAAACTGAGCATTGCTGAAATATTTAATCCTAAAGTTAACAGGCTAACTTGTTCGAAATTATTTTTGGGCGATCCGTCGCAGCTCAGTTGGTTGAGACCAGGTTCGATTCCGGGTGTGGTCTGTCGTGCATTCAATCCCGGGTTGCTTGTATGAAAATGCGCAAATAGAATGATGATGCATCGAGTAGGGGTTCAGAAACTGCTATCTCTATAGTAAAAAAAATATATCTTAATAATAAAAAATAATAGTACTTAGGGTTCCAGTTTGTGTTGAGCAATTCGAACGATCTCATATAGCAATGAAACACGATGTTTCATTATAATAGGGTCGAAGAAGGGTTTCAAAATAATTTAAACGTGACAAACAATAAAATATCAATGAATAAATTGAAGGGTTTTATCAAATTTACGAAGCTGAATCTCAATTGATGAAGCTGAATCCGGCAGAAAATTGTCATCATACCGCACTGGGCTTTGTGTTTGGAAAGTGCCTTTCGAGGTCATTTAAACAACTCAAATAAAATTAGCCATTCGTCGATTTGTGATAACACAGAAAAATGTTTAAAATAAGTCAATTTGATAGGCAATCCTTTAAAAGATTCATGTATAGACAATAACATATCAGATTCGGTCCAACCACATGGCATTACAAAGAATATTTATCACATTTTCGTTTTTTATAATGACTTTCTGGCAAAATATTTCTCCAATCTTCTACCAATCCGAAGACATGCTAAGCCAACGGTGGGTTTAGAGAGGTACCTGGGAGAAGGGAAGGTGAGATGGAATGCGAGCCGGAGTCCTGTCAATACCGGCTCTTTGGTGTAAATCCCTCTCCCCTCCCCATTCGCCTTCCCTTCCCCTCTTCATCCCCCTCTCCACCCCAATTCTTAAGCAAACACGAAAAAAACTGAATGGCAACTGTAGCGAGGCGCACAAAAGAAAACAGCAAAAAAGTGAAACCTACCCCAATAATATAAAATAAAATAAAAATCGCGTGGTGCCTCATTGGAGCAGGGTGGCCAACGTACGTGAGGACCACCTTCAATTGAGGACTATTCAATTTTTGGGATGAGGAACGGATAGTGCAAGCAGAACACGGGGAGGTGGGGGAAAGGGCTGCATAGGGGGAGGGGTACGGGACAGAGGGGTCCCACCGGTGACCCTCCCCACCCCTACCCCGTCTGTTGATTGTCGGGACTGTTTGCTCGAGCGCGATTACACCGTCCTGTCATTAGGATTTATGTGGCGCACCCGGTCCTCAACCATGGTTCACCTCATCCGGTTCGGCCGATGGGCAACCGCACGTGAAACCGCACGTGACGCTGCGTGAATTTGTGAAATATTTTGTCAATATTTCAAACTATTTTCAAAAAAGTATCTTGCCAAAGGCCAGTTTATAATCATTATTTGTTAGAAATGAAACTCGTGTAGGTAGAAAATAAAACTTTGTGAAAAAACGATGTGCATACAAAATAATAAAAACAAATATTCACAATATTTGTCAAAATTTAAAATTAATTTCTTTACTGGAATGGTCTTACGGCATTCAAAGAAATCATCAGATTTATTCATCAGGTTAGAAAAAGGGAAGTAAATAGGCACTCCAAAACAAAATACCGACATGTAATAATAATTGAAATACTATAATTTCCATAAAACAAATATTTCTGACACCTAAAATATTTTGTAAATAATACATATATGCTTGTCTCTTAGTCGACCATTCAGTTGCAAATGCTTACCGTAAATGCACTGATGTGGGATAAAATAAAAATACTGAAAAAAATACTACCAGTTATTGATATTACGAGTCAGTTGGTCGAAAAGGTTTTTGTCCACGTCTGTCGGCTTTCAATCAACGAGAAGGGAGCTCAAGAGATGTCTTAACAGAAAAAAATGATCTTCCCCTGTCTGGCACGCGCGCATTACACGAGAGCGTCTGATGGATTACATTTTTATTTCTGAATCGCCCCAGAGGTCAAACGGAGGTGAAACGGAGGTCTCGCGAGCGTGCAAGACTGGGAATGACATGGTTCGCCCCATGGTTCCACTTCCCAACAATGTACTGGAGGATGGAGGGGGGGAAGGGTTCCAACCGAAAAATGTTTTACAATTAATAACGAGGGGTTTCACGATCACTGTCTCGCCAGTCAGCGCAGCGAAAATGAACATGGTACGCCATCTAGCGACAACATTTGCACGCAGTTCCAGGTTACCGGTCAAACTGAGTCTCACGTGGTGCTGCAGCGACGAGTTGGGGTTCACAGCTGAAAATAAGTGAATACTAGCTAATAATTACAATTAAATATAAAAATATAATATATTAAATCAGTCGGAAATTGAGTCGTCATGAGAACTAATTAGATTTTATTAATGTTTTTAAAAAATACATATGCAGTTTCGTAGTTGCCTGAACTTAAACACTGGAGACTTTCACCTACGCAATTACCAATTACATGAAAATAATTAAGTTTAGCAATGCTGTCATTTTAGTACAGTTTTTGGTAACTACGCTAAAGTTCTGCGCTCGTCTCCCATAAAAATTAACACGTCCTTTACTGTTTATGGTTATTCACTGAGGTTGAAAGTATAGAATAATTTATCCAATTGCAGGTCAATTTTTTTAGATCTCATTTTTCACTATCGTAAATCCGCCACATTATTGGCGGGACACCATGTACGAGTACATACAAAATGGTTGCCTCAGTTACCAACTGCACGTTCCTTGTTCTTTTCCTGGATATATATATATATATATATATATACATGTGTGCGAGAAGTGAGGAGTGAGAGAGATCCAGCGCACGCGCGTCCCAAAATCGATTGGTTCCATCTGAGGCTGGCGACAGTCCCCGCCCTTATTACCGAAGCAATAAGAAACAAGGGGGCCCATATATATATTTCTTGGATTTTATGGCGCGCGCGCTCCGCACCATTCCATTATCTAATCTATAACCATACCGTGATAACAGTAAAGTTTCTAATTTGAAATATAGAAATTCTAGCTGCGTTGGAGCCTTTCGTCCCCATTCGATCTGCCGACCGATTGGCGAGTGCAGCAATGGAACGTGAGGAGGAGAAATAGACGAAGAAGAGAAAGACAAAAAAAAAATGGCGCGGGTTTGTTTCTCCAAATGGGACGATGGCAGAAGCTCAACCGAATTGGAACATTACTATTGGCTCGTCTCCGCCAATGGGCTTCACTTTAGTCGGTGTGTGCCACTAGTATTGCCAGATGGGGGCCACATTTTTCTACGCGCTGAACACTGGAACATTTAACGTTGGCTGGAACTGATAATATATAGCAACAACGCTGCACGCTTATACATGACTTTTGCAATCGAGATAATTAATTTGGAGACATCTAATTTTATTAAAACGAAATAAAATAAATCGGTAGCCGGTGGAAGCAGAATAATGGAAAGCGTTGGCACAACCAAAATAATACTGGCATGAATTAGCCTGCAATTAATCTCGCAATAGAACGACCTAAATAAACGAATTTTGTTATTATTAAACAATCCATTTTATAATATTTGAAAAATTAATTAACCACCTGCAACACAAATGAGCTTGGAAGAGTTTGTTTAAAACGGGTAACAATTTACCTATTTATCATTTTGAAATTTTGCAACAACATCACCGTTCAGTTCAAATATAATGAAGTAAATTTTAATAACTTAGCTACCGAAGGCGGCCTTCGGTAGCTAAGTTATTAAAATTTTTAAAAAAGAATGATTTTATTAGAAAAGACAACTTATTCTCATCCACCCTTGATATCGTTTTGAACTGTATTAAATGTCACTACAGAAGATTTCGTGTCCCACTCGATTCATCCATCTGCACTTTGCGACGGTTGACTTATTTTCACCTATAACCTCGAGATGGAAAAAAACGAGACCCACACCGGGGATCGAACGCGTTGTCTAGTCAGTTCATCAACCAACTTAATTATGACGGGTCTTACATTAAATACGAAGCTCCTGAAAGTGATTTTCGTTGCATGCCAATCCGGCTGCCAATTATCAGGCCGGTGTATTTACTAACAGAATCTCAGAATGGCTGTCTGTCCATACGCTCGGTACAGAAGGTGTGGAGTTATTGAGCAGACAAGTGAATAAATTGAGACGTCCGGGGGTGGACGCGCCTGCTGCGAATGACTCCCGGCATGCACCTCGCGCGGTAACGTCGCCATATATAACTGCATATGGGACCCAATCACCCAATAAGATGGCTGCCTCTAACTGGACATCAAATAACTACGACGATGAGAAGCCGCTAACATCTTTTACTATGACGGATGGCTCGTAAAAATCAAACACCGAAGAAAACCGAATTGTTTCAAAGAAATTAGTTATTGGTTCTTTGACACGTTCTACTCTGTATATTCCTTAGTACAAAATAAAATCAGCACTATTTATTGCATTTTTATTTAAAAGTAGAACTTACGCAATCAAAGAGAAACAATTTCTTCAAGAAGCGAGCACTAAGTAAAAATTCACCCCCTTTTCGGTTCTGTATACTTTTTCATATCCTATTTGGAAACAGCATTATTAAAGTTATGAAATTTTGATTGTTAGAGCATTCAAAATCCGTAGAATAAATTTAATTTCGATTTTAATTGCCTAAAAGGCATGCTAGTAATTTTACGGTCATAGCAAATTGGAATATAGCGTGTTGTTGGAACGACAAATTTTTAAACATATTCTGTTATTTAAAAAACCATTTTTATGATTTGCAGGATGGCTTGTGGAGGATTATGGTGAGGGTGGGTGGTTATGCAGTTAAATGAAATAAGGGCTTAACGTACTTGGCTGCTGTGACATCCTCGTGTAGGTGTTGTGATGGGGGGCGCGTTGAAATGGATTGAAGGTGATGGTGCTGTAGGCTGAGGTCTGGGCTTAAATTTCGGGGAGAGTTCAAATATATCTACGATCCCATTAATTCTCATCGCGTGCAAAATACGAAATACAAAAAAAAATGCCGTGTCGTTCGCATTACACGGGTGCACGCTCGTAATGCGCTTGGGGTCCCCGGGGCAACGTTAGCCGTCGGTCGCCGGGGAACACTAGAGCTCGACACCGACATCCCTGTATCGTTTTTTAGAGCGTCACGCCAATGTTGGCCGCTGTTCTGCAACAAGATGCCACAAACCTGTTCATCCAGGAACACTCACTTCCGAAACCATCCCTCACAAGAACAACAAATCAAAGAATTAGTTCTGATTTAAATTACTGCCAAATTGTATTTTGAAGAAGATTTTGTTAGAACGTCTGTGTGAATTTAATCGAGAACATAAATTTCGGGATTATTATTAATTAATAGTAAAATATTATTCAACAGGCGAGTCCGATACTCGTGTTCGTTCCTTTCGTTCGGTCTGTCTCGATATTCATGTTCTCGATGTAATTTAAAGCACGAAAATAAATTAAAAGGTCTTTGGAAATCTGAATTAAAGAACAAAAAGTTCCGAGAGATTGAATTACAGCCTTACAGATTTATTGTGTCCGTTCATTCATAAGACTCAAGAAATAACACCTTCTATTGTAATATTTTATAAATTGTGATTTCAGAAATTAGACATTTTAAATAATATTTTTCAACACAATCGAAGACACGACAAAATTCATATCGAAGAAACCATTTTGTTGACACGTATGAACACATTTTATTTCAAAAATTCGTGTGCCAATGTGATTGCGTTACCACTGGTGTCGCCAGCGTCGTTGGTGCTTCTCCAACGATCCAGGCACAGTGCTGCCACCATGCTGTCACTTTCGTAGAACACAAACCAAAGCAAAAAAGTCACGCCACAAACATTCGAACATGAAAAATGACAAAATTTCGTGCCCAAACTATTCGTCTCTGTTTTTAGTGTGTACTCGCTCTTGTGCGGGGGGTGGAAAGCTGAAGGCGGTTGGGTTGGGGGCGTTTGCATCGTCACACAGGAATCAGACAAATACCCAATGCTCCATCCATGGATGTATCCTCCCTCACACAGACACACAAAGCCATCATTTTTTATATGTGGACAGGGAGGTCTGCGGGGTCGCAAACTGGGGCTTTGATCGGAAATTTTATTACTTTTTATCAAAAACGTCTCTTGCAAACCCGATGTACGTGCGATCGCTCACTCCTTGTTCCCTGAAATTGCTAGTTCTTACTTTCATTTCGAATAGCAGAAACAAGGCCGCTTTATTTATCTGACAAATTCAAATTTTGGTTTCGATATTCAATCATATTCCTTAAACCAAAGTTTAATCAAATCTGATGGCTCTCGCGCGCATTTATTCTTAAATTATTCGTAAATAAATATATGTCGGCCATCAATGCTGAGTCGTAATGCAATCAATAGGCAAGGAATCACAAATAGATACAGGAATATGTATTTTAATGACTGTTTTCTTATTTTGGTAAATATGTCATTGGATCATCATACCCGTAAATAATCATATAAGCCACTAGGAAGCAGCTCGGCAAAAGTCATTTGAAACAACAGTAGAGTATCTGTGTGTGTGTGTGCGTTTGTAAGAACTTTGAGGGTGGCTAGGTGTTGTTCAGCTTACATAGGGTTCACACGTCATCCATGAAATATTAGCATCGGCTGAGGAGTGACACCTGACTCGGCCCCGACTGGGAGTCACCGAAAAAGGCAATAGCGAATCGTGTAAGCTGTCCAAAACGGTTTTACAGATGACGACGTCCATTCACGACTCACGAGCGAGGAATTGATTGGAGATGATGGTGGTGGTTGGTGACATCCAGTACTAGTAAGGGGATGTCTCCGAAACAGATGACACACAAAAGAGGCCTTTCGTGAATATCATCACACAGCCGTACATACTCGTGCTACGTAAATTCCTGCACTGGTGAATCAAGCCAGGTCTGGGAGAGCGGTCGGTCAACATGACCCTGAATCATGGAGAGACGGGGTTTATTGTTTTTTTTTTTTTTTTTAATTTACTGAAGTGACGGATCACAACAGGAAGATTCTGTACCTCTCTCAGAGCTTAGGCCCTATGTGAGAGGCACATTTTCACCAGTACCCCGAGCCAAAGCCAGCGCCGGGAATCGAACCCGGTTTCTCGGTTTCCCGGCAATCAAACGTTTATCAATCAATAAAAAAATTATTTTAAAATTTGACTTACCTTTTTACTCCATGTCCGAAAAAATACCAAAGAAGTGTTGATCAAACATATATACAATCGGTTTTTTAATACTTTTAAAGGTCAATCTAAAAAACAAATCTGTTTGCAAACGCATTACTGTATAAAAGCTCCCCCGGATGCTGTACCGCAACACACTTCCTTACGCTCGCGGTTGCTGTACTGTAATCACTTGTTAACATCATTTTCGTCGGATGAAAAGAAAAATTAAACCGAACAGAAAGCGAAAAATTATATATTTTAAATATGGGATTTAAAAAAATAATGAAGTATTGCGGTCGAACTTGTTGTGAGTGTCAAAACTCGTTGCTAAGCTTGCTCAATGATGACGCCCAATATAAAATTTCTAAAATGTATCCAATGGCATATTTGACACTTTAAAACAGACCTATCATATTTAAAATATTAATTAAAAAGCTTTTGGATGCAGATTCAAAATATTTTTCCCCTTTTGTAAAGTAATTTTGGATTTAAAGATAATAAAGTACCGGATGTTATCCTGGACCGTTATGTTGATGAGTTGTGAGAAGGCGATGGGGCGGAAGCTGTCCACTGCGATTAATATAAAAACACAGACAGTTTGAGGAGGTGAAAGGGTGGGATTGACAAGGACAAGGTTTTCCGCAGGGCGGTCCAGTTGCTCGCCAGGGTGCGGCGCCACCCTGCCGTTTCGCGCCAGTGTTGTCCGCGAGTGTCGCGCGAGATGCCGCTCGTCGTGGGGATTCCGTGCTGCCAGATGTCATTCAACCCTGAAACCAACCTATCCATTCTGACTTCCTCGCATTCTCTCGCTTGACACTGCTCCCTCATGATCTATGGAATCCGCGGCCATCCGCTTTCGTCAATGACCCGGCGGCGGCTCTGCATCAGCCGTACACCTCAGACCACGTCGACCCGCTTCGGAAACCGCATTTGACCCGCGGTCATCTCGACTTTCGCGTCATCGGTCATGTCTCTTTTTTTTGTTGGCCCCGTGTGTCTTTCTCCCACCAGCGACTTCCTTCGTGGGGAGGAGGGCGCCATCAGGGTAGGCGGTCCGGGGCGCACATATCGCTCCAACAAGAATCAGTGTGGACACATTCATGTTTTAACAATATAAGAATATAAGAGGCAAGATCGTACTTGAAATATAATATAATAAAATATTCATAATAAATTCA
>JAQGBY010007521.1:0-11647 GCA_034698785.1 Mycogona germanica | reverse complement strand
TCAAGAGATTCAAGAGATTCAAGAGATTCAAGAGATTCAAGAGATTCAAGAGATTCAAGAGATTCAAGAGATTCAAGAGATTCAAGGATTCGAGATTTATCTTATTCTTATAAGATCTATTACACCCACTGTAACACAATAAAAGAAATGATAACTGGATATATTGGTCTGACCAAACGCGAGTACAACGCACAATCCATTTTGTGAGGCAGCATTTCCAGACATTCATGTTTACGTAAGCCAATTGCCCTATACGAAATATGTGCTAATACTATTACGCACCCACGTTATGTAGGGCTGAAACCGAGGTTGCACCTGCTGGGAACTTGGAAATAAGCCATATTGTGGCCATTCTTAAAAAAAGGACGTGCCACACAACGCTATCCTAGCGGCAATCGCTTCGTACTTTTCTGTGCTAATAATCACTTTTGCCAAATGGAATCGTGCACTGTCGACAAAAACCGTCCGGAGAACGTGACACAATGTAAGAATCTCTGAACGCGAGTGCTCTTGAAGAGTACAAATAATTGCCGCTAGGATCGCTTTGCGCCCAACCACTGTGGGGGAGGCGAACATTCGGGGTAGCACACGACTCTAATCCCGGTCGTCGCTATCTATGGCCTACATAGGTCGGTTTCTTCTATGAGATGCAGCGGGTCCTATAATCCAGCGCATTAATTCGGCGATGCCGCGGTCTGACGCAGAGCCACCCGGGGACCATAAGCGAGACCGCAATAAGAACTAAACTCGAGGAAAAACTGGCCAAAAACAAACGCCAACGAGCGCTGTGAGATAGAGATACGAGCAACCCAAGTGTGCTCAACATCGGGGGTCACTCGGTTGCCTTGCCTGCCCTTGTACGTGTGCACATTTTATATGTCCTCCTAGGAGTACCCGCTGACTCGGGTCACCATTATGAGTTGAGTAATATTGATGTTAAGTTGAGTACTGAGTTTCATCTATAGGAGGAATTTAATTGTCGGCGCTTCGTGGGCGCAAAACTCTCTTACATTAACGTTTCTTGTCCACGTTCTCAAGAAGCACTGTATTATTTAAAAATTGAGCCCTATTTTGATTGATAGTCTGAAAATTAAAAACACACTTGTTTCTTTTTAACTATCTACGTAAGACGCCACCTAAAATTAGGAAAATCTTTTTAAATTGGCTGTTCGAACTACAGTACAATACTTTTTTTCATTGGAAAACAATCTTTTGGAAGTTGTCCTTCCTTCGAAAGTCGGAATCACAGAATGTATTTTTTTCTTGCCCGAATCTTAAACGATTTTCCGATGCTGCGACACCAGCTTGGTGGGCGTAAGGGTGCTTGAGAAAATGCAAGTTGGCCTTGCTTTTCGATTCGCGTTCAGTTCACGATAGTAAAAGCATGTTCTCATGATGATATATTCTGTTCACGAGTTCATACTTGTGCTACAGAGATTGTCGGCATATGCCCTAAGGCTAAGAAAACGGGACAGCAGTTTCGCACATGGCTCTCTCTCTGCGCTAAGCAATAAGACAAAACTGTCCCCAACGGCCCTCCTCCATGCTCCTGTAGCATTTTTGGTTGAGAAATTAAAATGAGATACACTGGTCAGTACATTTTCGAAGGAAGTAAAGTTTGTCCGTTTTTGTTTGAGCTGCAGTCACATCGTCAGTCACCAGTTAACCAACTAACTTAAAATCCAAAGCCAGTGACTTTTAGTTTTAGATGGAATTCTGAGGATGGCAACCTGAAAGAGATACATTAATTCGATTTCATGTGTGGGTGTGTTCCACCACACGACGCCACTGATTTAAGGTGGCCGAGTGTATCTTCTTCATTCATGTGTCTGGATCGAGAGGTTACAGAAAAGTATAGGAGAAAAAATTAAATAAGAAACAAGGCAAGACAAAAATGGAATTTAGGATTTGCAGAATTAGGATCTGAGAACTGATAAATGGACCGAACCTTGAGATACATTGTTAAGATACATACTTGGAGCATCCATCCGACTTAGAAATGTAAGGTGCTTGATTGCATGATCAATATTATAACGCCAGGATATAGTAAAGATATAGTAATAAAGGTATAGTATAGTTATATACATCTGAGCTAGTCAGTATTTATTTGAAATTCAACTTCACTGTACAGTACGCGCCCACAATGTGATGAAACCAGTTTCTGCGGCAGTTATTTTTTAATTTTTAATTTCATATTGCATTTCTGTTTTACGCACAACGAGAGATTCCTTGCCAATTTGAGTGAACTCGTAAACATGTTGAGCGCTGAAAATTTTACGGCGCGACAATGTGAATGACCACTCAATCTTTGATTCCTCCTGACTTGTGAGATCACTCGCGACGCGCGCGCCACCTTCACGAAATCTACGTCGTGAGATGCTGCCATACCCCCAATTTAAAATGCATTGGAAGGGGGTGGCGTAGGGAGGGGGTAGTGACAGGGTGTAAAAGCAGTCTGACAGCGAAAGCGAAATGCGAAGGGAGACGAGAAAGAGAGAGAGAGAGAGAGAGAGGAGGGAGGGAAGAAGAAGAAAAAAAAGAGCATTTTTATTCGTCAGGAAATGGGCTCGAAGCGAGCCTATCTCAATGCATAATTCATGCAGGCAGCATCCGACTTGGAAAAGCGTCGTGCGGTTCTTCGCCCGCAGTCTTAACGCGTGCTGCTTTTGCCCATACACCAATACAGCGCCAAGTCTTCGAGCCGAGTGAAAAGGGGTGGATGGGAAATATAGTGGGGGAGGGGAGGGGCGGAGGGGTGGAATGGTGGGGGTGGTTGTAAGGCGGTACAGCACCATAAGAGGGTGGATATAGAGAGGAATGGTTGGAAGCGATGCAAATAGTGTAGTCCTTGCTGCTGCTCTCTTGACGGTATTCGTTGATGTATATCTCTATGCACACAACAATGCAATCTGAGCTAGTCGCCGAAACCAATTGTACAGGGTGTCGATACCAAAAAATTAATTAACACCCCACGAAACGTCTCAGTTTTTTTTATCTTTCTCATCAAATTAATTTCAGTGCCTGACAGAAGTTTTAAAATTCTGTTGCCCTGCTTTTCAACAAAATTAAATTTAATAAAATATTTTTTAAAACAGCTAATTTACATTCTTTCAAATTTAAAAACGAATATTGTTCAGTAAATTTTCCAACAGGAACAGTGAATAAATAATTCTCGTAATTATCAAAACATCGTATTTGTGCTAGCTCAACGATCATTTTTATTATTTATCTTCTGTCGCCGAATGTGAGAATATTGAAGTGAACATTGATACATTTGAGGTTGAAGTTTATCGCCAGAACCTAACAGGCTCGCTAACCCCCATAACAGTATATAAAAGTGTTCGTAAAAATCGACGAAATGAGACATAAGCTCGTATGTTTCATCTTGCTGCGCGTGCTCATTGGCAAGAGTTATCTCCTTTAAAGCTTGCACAACTACCCAGTTTATTACGAGCAACCCTGTACATAAAACTATATACATGTGTAGATAACGGCCAACCATCTAGAAGAGGTTGTTTGTCGCTGGGTAGGAGATAGGAAAACGCATGCATGTACATAGGGAGAAAAATAAAATAAAAATATCAAGAAATCGCAAGGGAATTTTGCTAACCCCACCCTCCCATGCGCCACCACTACTCTTCTTTTTTTTTGGACTTTTTAATTTACTTTTTGGCTGCATCTCCAAGTTTTTTGTCGTACGAAAAAGCAAGAAACCGTGGAAGAAAAAAAATCAGCTTGCAAAACGACTTCAAACACAAAAGAAATAAGAAAATGGTGTTGGCAAACATGGACGAGGAGACATCAAAAAGTGATAAAGCAATGATCTAAGAGCTGTACTGCTTCGCGAGTAAGTGTTAAGAGTTGATGTCAAATTTTGTTTGAGTAGCAATGATGATGATTATTCGAATATTAAACCTAGGTCACTCGCACCATATTCACGGTTTCGCATGTGAATGTCCCATTTCGGTAAACAAATTAAAAAATATAGGAATTCAAAATTTTCTAAAATAAAGGGTCTGTCCGGAAAGTCCGGCAATTCTTTTCGACTTTCGGCGCGGGTTCTCGGTTATTCGATCCCGGGGACCGGGGTACTTGTAAAAATATGCCTCTCACGGAATACAAAAGCACTAAGTGTCTGGATACCAAATCTGATAAACGAAAGTATCGGCAATTTTTAAAATATTCAGATAACTAAGGACAATTCAAAATTATTTCATGTATGCAAACGAAATACTTGACATTGCGAATAAATAAATTTTTTTGTAACAATCTTTGGAATTTAGAGTCAAACAATTGCACAAACATTTTAAACAAAAAAGTAATTGATATAGTACGTGCAAGTATTATCACTTTTTTATCCTGCCTCGTCTTTATGCATGCTTCAAACGTCCATAGAATCTCATAGAGCAGTCATAGAATGTAGCTCATTCTCTACTAACACACTTCATAGTTTGTGAAACACGGTTTTTTGCTCAATGCAAAATGGTGATGATCATATTTTATTATAGGATTAACCTTTTTTTCTCTTTTGCAATCCACTATCATAATCGATATCGTTGCGTCGGTAGCGCCGACTACTGGGTGCTTTAACACGCCTTTAAGACAACCTCGAAACACGCTTTTTATCATAGCCAACAACTCTGACAACGTTTTCTCTAAAGAAAAAGAACGAAAAAGATGAACGCTTGTTGACAATTGACATTTGCAGCGTACTGCAGTCACTTCTTTGGCAGTGAAAGAAACAATATTGCAACAAATTTGGTCTTGAAATTGTTTTATTAAAAATTTGTCATGAAAAAGCTTTAATATCGAAGAAATGGGAAAAATAATTTTTCTCTGTGCAGAATTTTGCATGATCTTTTTAGCTTGCGTGTTAAAAGCAACGCTGAGAATCCCTCTCTTTTGTTAGCAATGCTGTTAGCAATGATGTTTACGAGTTAGGTAAAGGACAAATCGCTCGACGGCCTCGGGTTCGATTCCCGGCGCGGGATCTCGAATTTTCGAGCACATTAAACTAGCACCAAACCAAAAGAGTTACACGAATCGCCTGTAGTGCTGTAGAGTACAGTGAAGGTCGATAAATAAATGGTGAGAAGCACGCCGAGTCGGATATAGTTTTAAAAATCAAAAATGCTATTTAGGTGAAAGAGAAGTGGGATTCTCTCGAAAACGTTCTTGTTGTGTATTGGCAAACGTCTTGAGTAAGTAGGCGATCTAAATCATAAATTTGTCAAATTATTTTTGGTGATTATGACTGAGCTAGTGTAGCGTGGTCTACGAGATTATTTAAAATATATCCAGCATTACTGTAACTGTCGGATTTTTGGTCTTTACGGTCAAGGGCATTAAAAAATTCTAAATCCAGAAAATTTCGATTTAAAACTGTCATGAATGAATATTTAGTAATTTCATATTAGAATACTTTTCTCATTCAAATATATTTTGAGTGCGCCCACTGTAATCTAATATCAATTGCCTATTAAATTATTTTTCTCGTTTCCACCGTGATGAAGAGTGTCTGTGGAGATCATTTTCAGATAAAAAATAACGGAATCTGAGAAATACAGCTATAAACAAGTGGTTCGCAATTGTGTCTGCCGCCTAATCGGTCATGTCGTTCGAAAATGATTTCCCAAAATTTCCTAAAATGTCAGAGCGCCGCGAGGGGGCATATCTTCAATCTCGTCTCGCCTTTGAAGTCAACATCGATCTGGGGAAGAAAAAACCATTCCCCGGCGCAGATTGTCTTTAAATTTGGTGAGTTACTGGTATGTTTTTGCTGTGTCTTGCACGTCTTGCGCCGCCGCGCGAAAATGCAAATCCAGCCTCTGAACGTGACCCGCATTTGCATGAAGCATTTTTTGGGTGGATGGGGGAAGGTGGGTGGGAGGGGCACTTTTTTCTTCCCTCCCCTTAGCTTGTATTAAAAGTTTGGCACAGATTGCCATATGATAATGCGGCTACGCTCGCCACAAGCTCGTTGCGACGCTTCAGGCCCACAATTTATTGCTCTTTTTTCCTATTATAACTCAAAAGATATATGACATGTCGTTTCTAATAAAATTAACAAGGAAAAGTCTGTTCGCCAAGCGCAAGGGATTTTTTTTTTGCGATAAACTTTTTCCATCTTGTCACCGCATAGGACTCCCAATATGTTCCCCGTGGTGCTCCAGGCTAAACCGAGAACTTTTTTCATGATTATTATTTTTTTAAAGAAATATTTCTTATGAAGTGTCAAAAATATTAATAAAAAAAATTCCAGTAGCGAACGCTTCACCACAAATTTCATTTCGAACATGACTTCAAAATCGAGTCAACAAACCCCTTTCTACATTATAAGTGATCAAACACGGGACAGAGGGACTTCCTACAGTGCCCCTTCTCTGCGTTGAATTTGCTATTCCTTTTCGTGCGCTCAATCGGTTTGAAATTCAAACATTTTAAATGCTCTCGAAAAGGTGCAATTGCACGCCAAGGATGAGGAACTTAATAAAATATTTCAACAAAAATACGATGTTACTGCAATTAACTCAACTTATTATATGTTTGAGTCATCAGTAGATTTAGACTTTATCAGTGTATTAGTATCCGTCTCATGACTTTTTGTAATCATCTTTTAACCGGTTTTCAGTAAATGGATATGTTTAAAAATCTGAAGCTGGTATTTTCGGTCAATCAAACACACTAGTCCAAACAAAAACAGTTCAAACAAAAACTCGTGAGTCGACAACAAGATCGTCGATAAACAACTTTTACTTCTGATTATCGGTTACTCGATTATATTTTTTAGACTTGCGCAACAGCACATCATTTCAAATGCAACTGACGAGGAAGCGCGGTTGCTTCCGAAAGCGCTATTGCAGGCCGGAATTTGGTATCACATTTATTTCATTTGTTCTAATTTCTTGGGTAGGGACGAAAGTTTTAGGTGAGTTCATACGTCTGTCTGTGTTTCGCAAATCTGCAATTTCGTAATTACGATATTGTTGCCGACTCTCGATTCAGTCCAAGCAATTATCCTACATTTTTTTTATTACTACCATCGGCTTCATATCTACTATTTTATTTTTATTTTTGTTTTAAATTCAGCATAGGTGAAACTTCTACTAACCTGTATTAGCAAATTCTAGCAAAATAATTGCTGACAGCTGCAATGTCAAACCTGCCATCTGTAGAGTCCATGCAGCTGAACGGATACACGAGCGACAATGTAGCTAGTTTTATCAACTAGTTTTTCAACTAGATGTGTTAATCCGTATAGCGCCGTGTCTAATTGAGGACGACTGCTTTATTATTTTAAAATATTAGTGTTTTGCAGTTTAGAAAAAATTGATTTGGTCAAAATGGGATTGGGCGTCGGGCGACCCTCGGGGAAAACCGTCGTCACTTTAGCACATGGCCCGCATGCAAATTCATTGTCAAGGTATTTTTATGTATTTTATTAGGTATTTCTTTTTGTGAATCACTTGAAAATGTTAAAAACTGGTTTTGTTTCTTTTCAGGGACATGTGGCGACATGATTGGAACAATAAAATGGTCTGTCTCAAAATATGCGATAACAGTTTATTGCAAAATACACGAGATAACAAGCCAGCATTACACCTGTTACATTGACAGATAAGTACATACTCGTAAATTAAACATGATCAAAAGATCAGAATACAAAACGAGTTAAGTTGTATTATAATTTTTCGCTAAAAAATGGTATCCTCAAGATCTTAAATAAATTTGGTAACCTGTTGTGTCATGGATGGATAAATATTGTTTATGCTAAATCTTAGATTTCTCTCACAACAAGTGCTGTTTATTTGAAATGCTCACTTTAAAGGAGCCACTGGATCGATTCACGGGACGCACATATGTATTTTTCATTAGGATCATGGTCGAATGATGAACTCTAGAACTAATTTGAAATGCAAATTTCCATTCAATCTCATAAATATAAATAGCGAAGAAAATTATGTTGTGAAGATAAACTGCAGTAAGAAACAAAAAACCTCTACTGAATTCTGTACTATTTTCTCCTCCGATGATTGTGCTCATACTTTTTTCCTATAAAAGATATGAAAGTAGCGCTATCGCCTATCGGATATGATATCCATAGAACTATCACAAAACATACCTCTGTATTCGATTGGTAGGAGCCAAGCGCGCCACTGCACTTCTCATATACGAGTATTGCAATAGATAGGTCCATATACTGTAATAAGGTTATAAGGGGAGCATTGGCGTTCGCTATGCCGTCAAATGACATTTCAAAATCATTTCGAATCCGGGATCAATGACTGATGTGACAGACGCGCGCGTTCGAAAGGATATCGCAGATTACGCATGAAAAATGACAACAATATACTGTCAAATTTAAATTTGAAGTTTTTTCCCCTTCTCCATGTGACAGGATCGACCATCACTTACTCTGTTATATATATACTTGGATATGTAGGATACCGTTTGACCATTTCAATAACTTCACGACGAGTCTATGCGATGGCCCAACACTCACAACAAGCTTCTGGTGAACCAATAATTCTTTTATGTGCTCTATGTTATGGCAAGCCGAAACCAAACCATTGATGCCACCAAATAGAGTAAGCGATTTACAGGCCACACATGCACGTAACGTGATATTTAAATGCCAATGCCGCCATATGGCTTGTGCGAAGTTCAGATTGGTAAAGGCATGTTGAGAACTCTGGACCAATCACATTTAATTCGAATAATTATTGAATACATTTGACATTGAACAGGCATCAATTGTCGAGGTTTGCAAGAGTCGAGATTACGAAATTTACTAAAAGTGGAATTTAACGGTTATGCGATTATCATAAAATGCTGAATACTCTACATTGCAAATTAAAACACAATTTATTATTTCGGTTTAAAAACCTCGTCACATTGACATGCATTGTTGGCTCAATTAAACAACAGTTTAAAAAAAGCAATATAAGCTAATTTCATTTCGCCAGCTCAGTATGACTTATCCACATGAGATGGTGTACAGAGTAAGTCCAACTGGTTACTTTTTCCACCAATAAATGTGCCAAATTGTCACCAATATATCAGTACGTCAGCAATCAGCAACTTTTCTTCGTTTGGAGGTTCGATCCAAATTTCATTTAGGCTTTCTACTGAAATCCAATATTTTGAACACATTGGCAGAGGAACTACACGCGGCAACCACAATCTCGTATTTGCTAGAATAGCTTTGCGCTTCTGTTAAAGGAAGAGATATGGAAAATTTTAATTCATTATTTGGGCGAGTGAGCGCTGATATCGCCAAGAAATACGACGAGTCATATAGAAATGGACAGTGATGATCATACTTTTTGAAATCCTTTCCTCCGCACTAAAAAATCACTAATAGAATATGTTTTTAATTATTTATTTTAGGAGTTACCCCCATCATCCATGTGATACAAGGAGAAAGAAAAGACCCACCCCTTAGCCTTGGACCATAGCCTTGGAAAACCTGCAACTATATAATAGAATACCTTGAATTTTGAAAATACTTTTCTAATGCGTCCTTCGGAAACAAAGGAAAGCGTTTATCAAAAGGATCGTCAGAGATCAATTTTTCCTTTAGAGTAAATCTGTCAGGTTTTACGCGTACAAAACGTATACATTGCTGTGTTGCAACATTGGTTGTTGGATGATGGTAAGCTGATGAAAGGTGGCCAAGAAAATTAGATTTTTCATATGATCACGGTCTTCCTTTAAGTAAAATTAATTCATCTTGCTCAAGCTTTTGCAACACATGTTTATTGCAAAGTATAATATTGGGTTGACCCATCCTGATATTGGTCATGGGGAAGGAGGAAGAGGGTCGTTTCGTGCGCAACCCTGCTTGTCCACCACTGGTGTGGGGAGTGAGAGAGAGAGAGATAGAGAGAGAGAGAGAGAGAGAGGAAAGTGGTGGGTGGAAGGCGTGTTGTTGGTTGGGGTGGGGCAGCAACGGCGCGCGCAGCCCCGTGACAATAACTCATCGGCATCTTTTAGTCGCGGAGGGGAAATGGCGCTGATGCTGGCGGGGAGTGCTGGAGGCAGTCGGTTACCAGGAGGAGATTAGGAGGCGGGAGAGTCGAAAAGAATGTACCAGTCCAGGGGGAGGAGGGGTTGCGCAGTCGTTGCTCGTTCTGGCGCGCGCGCGCCGACGTGACACATTCTGAGAGAGCCGTTTGCCCTTTTGCCAGCGACAACAAAAAAATTCGTTCGGTGATCTACTGTCCCGTAATCACGAGTATAAGGGGAAGACAACAAAACAACTGCAGGAAAAAATAAAATGGAAATAATTCGAGTGTTGTGACAGTACGCGAGTCACAGCGGGATAGATTCGGATGTTATAGGTCTTGCGAAGAATAGAAGATTAGATTTTACAGTTTGGTTGAGTCGTTGACACTGAAATTCGTGAGTGATTCGCGGCAATTCAGCACAACATTAAGGAAAAGTTGCGAAGAAAGTTGATTGATCTAACTGTAATACGATAGTTTCGAAAAGTCGAAAAGTTAAAACCATTCCTATTGCTTTAAAAAATAATGAGAGTTCTCATGAGTTTAGGAATTAAATTATCAGAACTATGAAATTAAAAATAATTGCTTAAACATTTCAGCGAAAACGTGGATAAGACGTGGTTAGAAGTCTTGGATTCAAAACTGCACAGAAACGTTTTACGATTTAAAAACAGCATAACGCAAATTATCATTATAACCTCATTTTACAGTCTAAAAATTGAAACGGCAACTCGCATTTGAACCCAATACTCTCCAACCCCGAAATTAAATTCAGTAAAGATAACAGAGTAATTCATTACTAGCTATATAACTTATTCCATTTTTCCCCCAGTATTGGCCTTTGCCAATTTCAACATGCCAATTAAATTATTCCAATTGAAAGCTAGCGTTAATGTCTATAAACTGCAACTGATCTAATATAAATCCGACATGATACACCCCCTGGTTGAAATTGTTCGATACGGACATCCGTACCACCTACTTGTAACTTGTTCTTCCATCGATAGAATTTTTCTTTGTCGGATTGCCGTGGCCAATTTAGCGAAAGAGTTGGGACGTGGGCGGTTCCTAGACCGAGTCTAAAAACGACAATGGCGTAGCGAATGCGCGATCTCTAGAGGGTCGTAAAATCGTAACGCATCAAAAACACTTCCAGGAGAGCAGCTGAAACGCGTGCAAAACGAGATCGGTTGGCGACATCCTGCATCCGAGCGTGTGAGAAAGTGAGAGCACTATTGCCTAGACGAGAGGACGGAATCCAGAACGAATTCTGAAGTCGAATTCCGAAAAAAAATACGTATATGATATCCCGCAATTGTCACATCGATTCGAAAATGTAAACTGAATGAAGCATCCTCGTTTTTCTCGTATGGAATCGTAATCGCCTAATCAAAAGCTTCTCTGGCATTATAATCTATATATATTTAATATTAGGTTCATGATATGATAGTGAGTGGTGATTTCAGTTTCAATTGACACATTATCAACTTGCTGATAAAGCAACTCGAAAGTTTATTTTATAGAAACAATTTTTTTACCGTAGTCCGCTAATCGACTTTTATGTCTTACTAGCTGACCCGGGCCACGCCTTGCTGTGGCTTCCAGTTAAATGGCTCGGTCACACTACTTCGTGCACACAA
>JAQGBY010007520.1:0-11649 GCA_034698785.1 Mycogona germanica | reverse complement strand
CACCCTGGGCCGCCGCCACACCAGCGCCCCTAACGCCCAACCGACCGCTCGCGCGCCAAAGGGGCGCCGCCTCACAGCAGGCAGACAATGTCAATTATTAATTTTATTCGGTCTGTTGTGTTTCTGTGGTCTCTATGGATAGTAGGCCGCTGGCGGAAGCAGGGGTCCTCACGAGAACCTCCGAGCCGTCCGTGCCAGCGCCAATGGACTAAAAACATGAGTTCCACCACCGTTCTCCTTGAATCGTGAAGCAACCAGAGGCGTCATCCGCTCAAACTCCCCAACCTTCTCAATTCAAACTCCGGCTTGAGTCTGAAATCACTAGACTTTACTGAATTGGCAACTTTGATTTCGGCGTGGTGAACTGCATACAGCGTTTGCTCGAAAACGATTTTATTGGGATTCCTCCGTAATTGTTTACGTAAACTTTCCCATTTCGGTTGGGTCTCAGGAAGGTATGGGGCGCGTTATTAGCGCTCCACGTATTATATTATTCCGTTTGTGATTCTGTTCCTTTTTCGGAAATGAGAAAGGCTGAACAGCTTGCGAGCGCCTGTGTTCCGCACAATGGATCTACTACGCATTTCGAAGATTCCAACAAAACAACGCATAATGGAACGCGCAAAAAAAACTTGCATTCTAAATAGATCTTCTCTCAAACATTTTCTTTTTAAAAAGCGATTCGGTCACCGAATAGACTGAAATGGACCTTAATCGGACATGTGCCGAGACCTACTGCATTTATACCGATGCTTACGCATAATGGATGGACATGAACAAGTTGCATGAATGGTTAACTGTGCATTGCAAGTTTTAAAACATTTCACAAGGAACTATGTCTCCATTAGGCTATTGAATTTACGGAGAAACTTCGCTATAGAGTGGCGGTGGCACTCACGATGAAACATTTAATGTGACCTGATCGAAATTTGGAGTGTGCGGGCATGCTCTTCGTTTTAACAGTATCACACAATCTGAAGAGGGAAAAAGTTAAACTAACAATATTTAATTTTATAAAGTTTCACAGTAACAAATTGCAATCATTTAATGCCACGCCTTAAGCACAAAACCCCATAAAAAACATTGTTAACTAAATTGAAAAGAAAAAAAGCTAAAAAAAAAATATCAAACGTCAAACGTATTTTCGTTCCAATGAATCAGTCTCGTCCCTGTAATTCCGGGACATGGGGCTACCCATTTGAACCGCAATTGTCCGCACATTCCATCGGCAATCCAAAACCAGGCCAAATCGCGGTCCTTCGAAGGAAAGCGGTTTTCCGTCTATTTTTTTTTTAAATTCTATTCACGTTCACTAAACAAAACTAATGAGACACCTTATAGCGTGCAAAAGATTCGGCAATCTCGGTTCTGTTGGAAAGGACCACATATTCGTTTAGCTTTCGCTGTTGGCGAAGAACGACACTGCCATAGTCTCCTCCTGAGACCATATTTACATTGAATAAACTGGTTACATCTCGAATGGTTTTGTGAAAAAGTTCATTTGATTTGGAAACTCAAATGGAAGAATCAGTGGCGTTTGTGTGCTCTCGGACAGAGATAATTTCCCAATCGATTAGACTTGATGTTGCCCCAATTCCTTAAAAATTCGATTGTAATAACGAACACAGTTGATTTCCTCATAAAAAATAAACCCCTAAGCAAAAAAACTCAAAATCTTGGACCTGCGACTGACATGGGAGACAATAGTTATAATAGTTTCTAGTTTATTGTGTGCAAAAATACAAAGGTTAATTGCGTGCGTGTTTCGCGAAACTTTCGCAGTTATTGTCCCTGCCGTCTATAGTTAGTAAAAGGAAGGTGGGTTGAGGCTGCCACCAAAATACAGTGTAACAAGGAGACAATTTTTCATTGTTATTTCCTAATCAGCCAGCTACTCACTGAGGCCTCGCAAAAAAAAACGTCGCAGCGTGAGTTCTTGAGGCTGTCACGAACAAAACGACACATAAAAAAATCAAGCCGCCGTGCTGGCAAACTTCACAACAAAAAATGTTTCACAAGAAATCATGAGTCATGATGATGAAATGATTAATAAAAAATATATTTTTAAAATAAATAAAATTGAGTACTCGTATAAATTGTTAGAGTATAAAAAATAAAAGTACGACTTGTCGTAGCCCAGTTGGTTTAGCGACTGACTGGTTTCGGCGGTCCTGGGTTCGATTCCCGACGCGGGCTCGGAGAGTCAATAAACCGCAAAATTGAGATGGAACTCCTTCCATCTTAATTTTTATCGGCAACGTAATTTTATTAGCCTTGCCACAAACAAAATACCGAATTTCCACATCATCAAAATATTATAACGATTCTTTCATTTCATTTTTTTACAATGTTCATTTATCGTATTAACCCCGATTTTAATTATTTTTGCTTTATGTGCACTAGAAATGAAAATGAGATTCAAACATTATTTTGAACGTTAAGGTTTGCAGCAAACCAACGCACTTTCTGCACATCCCAATACAGATATCTCATGTCCATGTCTATTGAAATACTTGACTGGCAACGCGCGTTGAAAACAACGAAATTGGATGGATGGATTGCACAGTAAACTGAAAGGGGATTTAGCGCCATGATAACAGATTAGAAAGGCGAATTACGCGTTTGCTCGCTATATTTTATAACACTGCGCCAAATGAATGGATAAAACGCGACGTCACCAAATTTCTCGGGCAATTTCTCTAGCTTTCGATAAAAATTCGCCATTATGCTTGGACTATTTGATTCCTACGAACTTTTTAATATTCACATTTTCCCTTACTAATTCAGTTTACATGTCGCCACGGGCATATTTAATACTCGTATATTAATTGTTTAGTTCATGGTACAGAGGGTACATTGTTCTAATGGTTTTTAGTTTAAATAGATATTTTAATACGTTAGAATCGTGAAGACGTAACCACGGGGCGCATACAATGCAGACAAACAATTTTTTATTCTCTTCAATTGGAAATGTTCTCATACAAATTAATTCCAGTCTACAGATATCCTCCAGAGACCGGATAAAAGTTGAAGTGTTTGATACAAAGCCAGAAGTTGGTTTATCTTTGAAATACTAGTATGTGCAAATCCCATACGCCTAGTTGGTCCCACGAGATTGTCGACTGTTTTGTTCAACAAATTATTTTTTAATACTCTCCCTCATAAAAACCATTATTCAGTACGGCAAATAATCTGTATAATTTCTACATTTGCAGATCAACTACGTCTAAGCATGTCAAGCGTTTCTATCTGCATGCTTTTGATCCACTTTCCGCCAAACCAGACAGATTTACAATGTAGCACGATATCTGGGCCTAATTGAATTTTTGAGAGGATTATAATTGGTCTGTTGTCGAGACAATTGCCGAGCCGCGTTCACCAGCAACGTTCGAGTCTGGCTACCTGCAGACAAAGCCGTCTACAGGACGACATATTACCTGTCAAGAAAACGGATTCGATCGTTGAGAGGTTGTGTCTCTCGATAAACGAACGTACTTAATCTCCTCAACACAAACCTTTGTCGAACGTTAGCCGTATTCTAAGAGCATTAAACAAATTACAAGTCTTTGCCTTTCACAACAAACCTTTTGTTGCATGTCAAATGCGATTCAGACACTGAGTGTCCTGCACCAGTAAACAGGTTTAGAATGGTTATCGGCATTTCTAAATATTAGAAAATAACAGGTTGTTGTTTCCGGTGCCCACTTGAAGTGGGTAGATGTGACCTCAGGAGTACCGCAGGGAATTATAAATATCACAATCACAATCCTTCTCATTACTTGGTCGTTTGGCCAACGCATAGAACTGCACTCTAGACCATCTAACCTCTTTGAGTGAACGATTCGTAAAACTCTGTCTATACTCCAGGCTGGAAGCTTTCTAATGGACCAACCCGATAAGGCATTATTGGCTCATGCGTGCAAATAAGAGGATGTGGGGGTCAGTCACCTTAATTCAGGGATTAACAGAAAATGTGGGGGGAGAAAAAGGCAACAGTGACACGGGGGGTGGCGATGCGGGGGAGGTGGAGGAATTGGACGCACTAATCGTGTATCGATTCCAGTTCCGCTGCTCGGTTGCTATGGTCAGAGGCATTAGCGGGTTTTGATCCCCCTCCCCAGCCCGATTTTATCGCCAACATCTCGCAGAGTGCAAAATGGAGCGGGCCCACACAATCCCCACCAACCGACGCACGCAAATCCCCAACTACCTGCCACCCTCCGATTCTCATGAAAATTGCTCTATAAAAACAATTTCTCTTTTGTAAAATCAACATGGGGACATGTCATTGGATACATATCCGATTGGGGCGATCATTCGGAATACTTATGGCAGAAATCTCAAACCGAAACTTTCGGTGCATTGGACTACCCCAAAGCAGGGGACTCGAGCCGAGTAGGTCCAAGACTCACGGTCAAATAGTGTGCTTTACAATCAGTGACGTCTATATTGGATATTCGCTGTGTCTGTCCGACGTTTGATATCCACGTAGGTAGGCCCATATGACCACGAAAGGATAAAGTGGCTACACACGGTTGGACAAATAGAGGCGGATGAATCGTCAGTTCGCTATCTCAAATATTAGCAATAAACTGGAGGCAGAGAGGATTCGCTCTATAAACAGTGTACATTATATTTGCGCGCGCGGTCAAATTGAAATTGACATTCGGCTCCAATAACGCGAATTGGAGAGGTTGTTCTGCTGAACAACTGCGATAAAGGTATTAGAGAGGCGATTTATATCTGGCTTTATCGAATCAGGGCAAAGAGAAGCTTCCCATATACACAAGTATACGAGTAATGTTCGACTCCACCTTGTAACATGCAGAAACATATTGCAGACGCTTTTACAGCTAATTCCATTAGGAATTTGAAATCGATAATAGAGATGAGTTTGAATCTTATTTTCTATTGGAAGTTCAAAAGATTTTTCTAGATTAGAGCGTTCAACTTTCTAGTGCCAGGTGATTACAAAACTGGTCAGGACATTAAAACTCTAAACAGTAAGACTAAACTCGACCCTGACTAGAAATGTTTATAATATTGTAATACAAGCTTGTAGAATGGGAACATCATCAAGAAATTGGAAAGAACAGCCGTATCAGATATTTTTTAGAGGATTGAACTGCATTATACTACTAAACGAGTAATAGAACGTTTTTGTAGAGAGAACATTTGCTCAACAAACTTCTGGTTTATCATAAAATAAACTGATGGCGTCTTCAAACATCATCGTACCGAAATAATGATTGAATAGAAAATGATTTCGAAGATAATTGAGACAATGCTATTCATTGCGAACGAATGTATTAGAAAAGACAGACACATGTATTTGAGCGGCAATTCTTTTCCCTTATGCATTCACAATGTTGATATCTCGTTGCGCTATCAAAAATATATTTTAAATATGAACGAATTTCGTCGATCGATATGGCAATTCTAATCCAAACCAGACTACATTCATGTCTGGAGACACTGAATTAAACATAATAGTACCGGATAGATATTTTTTACTGCCACTGTACCCCCAACTGCGAAGACGATGCCGATGCCACGACCAACCAAAAAAAAAGTTTAAAAACCACCACTTCGTGGGTTTTGTAATTCGGCCTACAAATATGATTAGCCCACATAGGAGATCGGCCATGTCATCATCGCAGACACTCGAGTGAAGAGTCGTTCCGGTGAAGAAAAAAAAATGATCACCCCCATAGTATTTCACACGAGAGACACCAGTAACACACACAAAAAGGGGCTCGGATGATGGCAATCGACTGGTACTCGTAAAAACGGGCGAAAAAAGTTAGAAAAATATCAAAAATATGTGTGCCGTGCCAATATGTGCCGCCTCTATACATCCACGTCTACATGTGCAAATAAATGCACGTACCCACCGAACCCCCCCCCCCGCACACCCAAGTTTGCCAGAAGTAGTTTTTTTCTTCTCTCCAGTCTTCTATCTACGCGTGACGCAAACTATTCGAACGATGCGTAATTCGCGGCGTCGGAATGCGATATTATTGGCTGCGGCTGCTGGTCGCCATGGTGACGGGCGCCTTGGCAACTGACGCTGATGGTCGCCCCCGCCGGGTTCGCCGGGACGATCTCTCTCTCGTCTTACTACCTCCCGTGTCAACACGTGTTGGGCGTCCGCGACAACAAAAGGGACGAGGCGGCAAAAGTTTGAACTTTTTCCCTCCAACTGTGAATACATCGCGTCGTATCTCGTATACGTGTACATATACACAGCACATGGATGAAAGGGTTGGAATGGAGAGAGAGAGGAAGGGAAGACGGGGGGTAAAAAAAAAGTTGCACTTGAATGCAGTGGCGCGCCCGCGAAAGGAAAGTAATTTCCGAAGTGCTCGTCAAGTGTTCCGAGCAATTGACAAAAGGTGGCAAGGAATTCTGTTTGAATTTCTTCTCGGTTGTGGGTGCTGCAGGAAGAATCCAGTATACTTCGAAACTGCAGTAATACCATCAACTGCCAGGGCATGATAGAAGAAGCCAGACACAAATGTGTGTGCCCAACCCCATATCCCTTCAAATCAACCAACGAACTGAAATTTTAATACATTTTCTAAAGTGCCTTTCAAAAATGTCATTATTTAACGAATAAAAAATAACTTATGATCTCTGACGGATTTGCAACTTTATATACGTTAAAAAAAATCATGCATTTTGTATTCGTCAGACTTATCTTGACAGGCTATTTTATATTCGTCCAAACACTATTGCCTTATTTGTATCACCGTTGATATTTTTTATCATAATAAATTGCTTACCGTTCGTTATATACTTGAATTCGAAGAAATTGAAAGGACACGCTCAGCAATACACAGAACGTTTGGCAACAGAAATTGGAATTCTCTCATCGAAACTTACCTATAAAAAGAGAAACATAACGAAAGATTAGATTCAAAGTCACTAGGCACAGCAACATGTGTAACAAAATACAGCTGTAAATACACCAAACCAACAAAAACTAATCGAAATGAACAACAGAACTAATAAGCGCATAAGGAAACATTAAAAAAAATAGCAGACAAAGGAAATTTAATTAAAAGTAGTTTTACAAAGATCTCAACAACTTACAACTCGAACATCTGGAAATTCACAAGTTTATTTTACGATCGTACACAATAAAGGGTAATTACATTTTTTACATAATTTTTTTTAAAATATCAGACAAAGGAATACTAGTATTAATTAAAAGTAGGTTTACAAAGATCTCAACAACATACAACTCGAAAGTTTGGAAATTCGCCAGTTCATTTTACGATCGCACGTACAATAATAAAGGGCAATTACATATTCGAACAATAATCTGGGAAATAGTCACGATTTATTTTAGCATCGCAGACACACTAACTAACCGCGACGCAGAATTTTAGTCTTGGGAGCTAAAAATCGTACGTGGTACACTCGTCCTATTCTTAACACCGCCCAAAAGCATAATAAGGGCATCCATATATTTAATCCAATATTGGCACCGAAATTCGGCTATCACGAAATCTTGGAAGATTCTTTTTCTTTTTCGTTGGGGTGCCGTTTGTGGTGCCGTCACATAATTGTTATTCGTGGGACGTGCCCACCGATGGAATGTCAGATAGGTTAGCGCTCGCCCATTCTATATCGCGAGTTGTCCCGTATAATCTCTGTCTGCATCATCGCCATCATCATCATTGACGACATCACGAGGCCTATCGGAATATTTTTTATCGGCATAATTACGATCGGAAATGGCGGCTGCTCATTACGGAAGAATTAAGAGGGACGTGACCGGCATGCAGGGGAGGGGGTGAGGGGACTCATGACAACCGGTTCAATGGTTAGAAAATTCCAGACACATAAAATAAATGAGAGGGTGTCGTGTGTCAATGGTTCGGAGGGGAACTAGCCGTCAAAACCGTTGTCAGTCTCACACATGCAATTATGTCGGTAACCTGTCGGCACATTTAATCCTCTACTGTTCGTTTGAATTAAAAACTTTAATGATCCCATTCAGAGACTCTAATATGGCGACATTTCATTAAAAAAATATTTTCTTGGAAGAATTTAACGAATTTCATTACTGGAGTTAAGCTCTTGATCTGGGGAAAACACTACTTGTTGAATACCAGTGTTTGCCTAGCTAAAAAAATTGTTCAACGCACATTATTAGAATACTAATTCAATAATTAACATAGTAATAATTAAATACGTTTGTTACGAGAATTACGTGAACCAACAGCGAACGCACACTCTCCCCCACTATTGCTCGATGTTTGTGTAAGAACAGTAAACTTTGAAAAATAGGGGAACGATATCAGTGCCACGTTCACGGGCCATAAGCCATTTCAAATATCGTACATGCCCAACGTTTCCATTTCCGTAAGCCTTCCGGCGAGGAAACCATTTTCATTTTCGGAATGCCAGATCGAAGTTATTGGAGTTGGTCGGCGTTAAATTTGGCCGTTGCGATTCCCATTCACCTGAACAACCCTATAGCAACCACGCCTAACAAAAAACAACGGAAAGACAAACGCTCCCCATCTCGAACAACCTCGAAATCTGAAATGGAAAAAAGACGACGACAACGACAACCGTCGCGGAACCAACCGACCCAAATCCAACCTCATGTCCTTTTGTACTGAGCTAACCGAACCAAGACAAACCACACCAGACATAAACAAAAATAAAATAAAATAAACTTATTGGATTATTGGCACCAAAACAAAACTGTATAACGAGAAACAAGATAGCTTCCAGAACAAGAAAAAAATACAGACTTCAATGATTAAAAAATGAGAAATTATGATTAATTATTTCTGTGACAGCTTCATGACCAATATCCATCCTGACTCTCATTTCCATACCAAATCAAATATCTGATATCAATCCTGTTCTGCAAAAAGCTTGGACTTGCCTAGTACTGTTCAGAGCTTTACCTGACTTCAACAAAAATGAACTGAACACTGAACATTCTGATTATAATCACAGAAGATTTTCATGATTCATGAATCGACGATTATGGATGTACAAAAACGTCCGAAGTGTATCTTATTCATTTGAGTTAGATTTAATATTCTGTAACTTCGTGCTTGTCCAGAATAAATGGATCAATTTGCTTGTTTCAGAAGTCTCCTGAAACATTTCCCCCCACATTATCGTCTTTGTACAGAGATTCTTTTGTCCGGAATTAAACATCCTCATACAAAAACGGTGGATAGCTCAATAATGGAAAGTGCAATGGGGTTTATATGTTGAGGGACGTGAACGCGTGGCCATACGATATAACAGTGGGGGTTGGACTTGGAGTGGGGGGGATTGGTGAAGACAGACGGTGAAATCGAACCGCTCCAGAGAGACACACACACGTAGGCCGAGGTACACTTCTAGAGCTGCGGAGATCTATAAAGTTCGAATGGCTGATCATGATTGGCGTGGTCCATAGCCATGCAGATTGTGCAGGCGCAAAAGACGGTTCTCTAAAGCTCCCAGTCTTTACAAGCGTCGCCCATTGAAAAAAGGGGGGATATAGTGGTGGGAGTGAATCGCACACGAGCGAACGAATTGCCAATGCCGCGAATATCTTTTAAGGGATGCTCACATAACCACTTGGATCAGGAGTGGTAATGATGTTCCGCCTAAATATTTGAGAGATTTCCGTGCAATAAATTAACAATTTACTGAGTAATTTCGCATCACCCAAATAATTATTACAGCGTTAGAACTAAAAATAAGGGAGTGGACTCTTAATTTTAAATTTGAAAACGTTTATGAGATGGAATGACATTTAACATATATGTCGGCAAGACCTTCCCTTTTGAAGTCCCCTTTAACCGGTCAATTGATTTAACGATACCCACACCCACCGGCAAATTAATTTTTACTTTATCCATCAATCTAGGGATCAAGAAACACGGGCTTGTCGGTGGTATTCGGAATGGCTAACCCGAGTATACTCGGGCTGGTCGGTTAAAGGATTAAATTTAAGTGAGAGAAACAATAAATTTGATACAAAAATATGTATCCGTTAAATAGTGATTAGATAATTTTATTTACATAATAAAGGTCTCAATACAGATCCGTTAAAGTTAAAAATAAAATTAAGCGTGTTATGCAAAACGTAAAAGGGTTTCCTGAACGCTGGAAACGAGTACAAACTCCCCTCGTACCACCGACTCAAAGAAACGGATTCGGAAACGGGTCCCCGGGTGCCACCACCCCTACACCGGGTCAACTGCGGTAATTCACATTCATCGCTGCAGACTAACTATCCGGGTTCCACTGTCGAAGATGTGTAGGGCTATTAAATTTCGATGGAAAAAATGCCGTCCCCATATTTTTCCTCGTTTCCAATTAAGATGAGAGAAGATTCAAAATTGCAACACGAATTCAGAGATTTCCGCGCTGCTCGTAAAAGCTGATATCGATTACTAATGTAATTGGAAATTCGCCCATTTATGCGAGCGCATCGTTGCCCCAAACCGTAAACAAAAAACAAAGAAAAATTGGCGCAACGGATGACAATACGAATTCTTAATCTGACGAAATTTGATGATCGAGATCGAAACTAATAGACTTCCTGTGGGAAACTCCATTTCTGTGCGATGGGTTGGGTCACGTGTGAACTTCCGTATCCTACGTACGTAAGCCCACTCAACTTTATGCAGCAACGAGTTTAACTCGTACTGAGACCATCCATCCTATTTAGATCAATTTTACACACCCAAAAGCTAAAACCCCTTTATATTTTGGATAAGTCACATAACAAATATCTAAATAAAAATCTAATCCGTAATTTTTGCAATTTTAATTAAAGTTTACAAATAGATAACATCAAAAATAATTACTTCGTCAGAATTACCCAAGTAAAGTTCCGGGATTTTTGAAATTTGGAATTATTTGCGAAAAGATTGGCGATTTAAAAATCACTTTCACTAAATAAAAAAAACAATTACTGGGTTATAAAGTTTTGAATTGAGGAAAGTAGACCAGCTAGTTTTTTTTATAGCATTTACGTGACAAGATTAGGGTATTTTGCCTTTTGGATGAGACATTCTTCCTGAAAAAGACAAGTCTGCAAGTACAGAGTAATTTGTAGCAATTAAGATTTGACACACTATTGTAAATTAATCAAAATATGATTTAGGTATAACGTGACAACTAGTTGGGTGAGGAAATGTTGGTCTAAGGAGGACAGAATATTCCATCCAATAGGAGGATATCCAGAACTTGCTGCCGACCTTTTCCATATATGTGGGACGAATATTTCCCCTCTTGTTTTTTTCTCTTCCCTATTCTGTTCTTCACTCTTTTTTTACTTTTTGAAAACGAAAATCTCACTTTTATATTCAAACTGAAAATCCATTTGTTTCCTTCGCTCGGTCCGAGATTTTTCCATATTGTATAATGGGGAACGCATTCGGCCCTCCATATAAGCATCTGAACGCGAACCGACAGTTTCTGAAATGGAGCTCTCGGGGGCAAAAGGAAAAGTGAGCTTACCCGGTCGCCTCCTCTTTATCCCCCTCCCCCCATTCTCTCTTTCTCACACACACACACATACAAACTCTTCTTACCCTACCATTCCGCTGGCACAGGGTCCACCCCACCCAAAAATCCCAGCCATGGATTTCAACAAACCCTTTGTAACGTCGCCGG
>JAQGBY010007519.1:0-11650 GCA_034698785.1 Mycogona germanica | reverse complement strand
GGCGGCTAAGGAAGCAGAGCGGATAATCTTGCGAGACTTGAGATCAGCTGGCGGGTTATGAACACGAGAAGACGGTAGGTTGTCAATTTCTCATTACTTATTATCTGTATCTGTGTCCAGATATCAAAGTTTTTTGGCTTAGACAATTTCTAATAGAATCAGTGGACAATAAAATTACAACAATTACGAGTAGCTAGAGTGAAGCGACTAACAAACACATGTGGTAATATAATGCTTAAACCAAGTTCACTTTACTATATATTCCTCTACATTTCCTTCAAATGTCGGTTTCCAACTATATCAGGTTACAGCTGTAGAAGGGGATGATATTGGAAAATATTATATGCTCGAATAATTTGACTACAACCGAGGTAAGATAAATTGGTCTGTAGTTATTTGGATCGGACTTTTCTCCTGATTTATAAATTGAACAGACATTGATTTAGATTTAAGTCAATTACAAATTTTACCCTCAGATCATAAGTCCCTTTAGCTGTGCCAAAACTCCAGCTTCATGTGCTACTATACTTTCCATATCCTTGGGACAATTTCGAGTGAAAAGTGGAATATTTATCTGAGTTTCAGATCAAAGGTTGAAACTCATCAATCACATAAATGGGACATGAAACGTCATGTATATTTGACTAAAAATTAGTTTTTAGATAACGCCATGATCAATAATAATAAATATGAGTTCATTTATTACACACATTCATGTAAATTGCATACACACTTGTTATAATAAATATGAGAAGATGACACTAATAATAAATATTAAAAAATAGCGTTGCACCAATAATATTAATTTTTCTGGTGTTTCAGTTTCAGTTCCGTTTAAATAACCGTGCCGACTTCAAATCCCGAATATCAAGTATTGATGCTGATAAAAAATTAGTGAAGTTGTGAAGTTTTGAGAATTTTCGCAGTTCACAACAGGAGGATGTTTTGGTGATGGCTAGTGGAACTTCCAGCTGGGCACTTCCGCCTGCCAATCAGGAAGGATCAACATGGCCATTGTCGTTGTCACCTTGGTAGGTGGGACAGAAGGGCAGCAACCCGGTCCAACTGGCCCGGCGCAGACACGACATGCCACATGGGAAGTCGTAAGTGTCGCTGTCGGCGCTAGACTTCCGGTCGTCCTTGGCAGGGATGTCACCCGGTTGAGATAATTCGCGCCATGCAATCAGCCCGCGTTCCTCGTCCGTTCCTACATCAATGACGAATATAGATTGCTCAATCGCATATCTCCTCAATTCATCAAACACAATCCGAAAAAAAGGGGTAATCAAAATTTTCTATGAGGCTCTTCCTACCTGGAATAGTGTTGTCGAGAAAGAACCCCAAAATTCCACCCACCAGCATATTGGTGGACAGTAGAACAGTCAAAACCTGATCGACAGTTTCATTACCTTTAAATAAAAGATGAAAGTGCTTCAGAACGATCTATTTTGAGGAATTTAGATATGCTAAGTTACTTTCATATGTGAAATTAGAATACCTGTGCGAATGGCGCCCTCATTCCGAGCAAACCAGAAAGGCAGCGACATGCCCATGAACAGACTGAATCCGAGAATGAATAGATTTCTTGAGGAGTTCAGGTCGCAGTATTGGACACTGGACACTCCAACGGCAGTAATTATTCCAAACATGATGCAATAGACGCCGCCTTAAAAATATCGTGAGTAACGTGAAAATACGATAGCATTACATGTTGATATTTATTTTATTCCCCATTAGCTAAGAGAATTTTCAGATGCGATCGTAGTTACTCCAAAATGTCCTGAAAATGAATTACCAATCACCGGCTCGGGAATGGTGACGAAGACGGCGCCGAATTTGGTGAGCGATCCCAGCGCCACCATCATCAGAGCCGAGTACTGGATGACGCGACGGCTGGCCACCTATCACGTGCAAGGAGAAATAAAAACATAACATGATTCTCGCCATCTGGTGGACTAATATCAAACGATAAGCCATTTGCCAGCTTTCGGGGGAGTTCCACATTTTGTCACTTTTGCCAGAAAAAATGTTGAGTATTACGTGACGTCAGATGACGATCTATTTAATTCCTCCTACCTTAGTGAGACTGATGGCTCCCACGTTCTGACTGAGTGAGGTGGCTCCTACCCCAATTCCCCACATTCCTGCCAAGATCCCTCCAAAGCCCTAACAATAAACAGAATAATCGAATATACGACATAAAACAATCTGCGATTCTCATATCAACTCATACATCCTGAATATAGACCGTTAACATATAATGAAACTCTGGTAGCAGATTCTGAAGTTCAAATCACCACGTTAAAATATATTTTTTTAATTTCCCATCACTGTAGTCAACTGCACTACTAGCGTTTCTGTACCCTTCTTGGTGCGAATTAAAAAAGTATACGTCAAGGGGTTAAAGGCGTCGCTAATTAAGATTTGGATGTAAATTACTTTCATTACTGACTGTCTCGAATGATTCAATTATCTTTCCAATTTCATGGACTACTGTAAATGAAAATATCGTGATTACCTCTACTGCTATAGCCCGATTTATGGCGTGCTTCGGTGGACTTTTCGCGTCACTTAGTCTTGCGCATGCGTGATAATCACCTGTACAAATGAATATAGTTCTCAGATTAACAATTATATTGTGGTGCTTAAGAATCAAATATGAATATATTCGACTTTCGCAAACGCACCCACAGACTCGATGACGCTGGCCACCACTGCTGACGTCATACCGATGACGCCGGTGACTGAAGCTGTCGGGAGACCCCACTGAACTAAACGGAAAAGTGAGATAAAGAAAAAAATACATGTTATATTCTGCAATTTCCTTTAATTAAGAGCACACTTTCTAATATATACATTTTTTAAAGTGAGGTGCTCATCACCCGCCCCTTGCCCGGACGAATCCGAAGGTTATGAGAGTGTAAATGACACTCATAGTTGTGAAATATGTAGCCAGACATTGTAAATTTTATTATTTTGTTGTGACACCACTCTTACGTAATATGGGTCATTCTGTAACACGCTGAAGTCTTTACTGTGTCAGAACAATCGTTAACGTCGACATCGACGCAAGCTTGACTAATAAACATTTTCCTTCTGCAGCAACCATTTTTAATACAAGGGGTCAAATTCAGCAACGCGGGCCTGAAATCATCAATGTTAAACTGATGCGTCAAAAATTAGTTCTCCATCAAAATGAGTTTATATACTGAACTCTGTCGAAAGCTTTTAAAAAAAGAATATTCGTTTGTTGTGATCGGAAGAAGGAAAACACTCGGAACTAATGAATCATATTCTGAAGTGAACATCCAGTATTCAACCAAATTACCTATTTATACAATACTTACATGGATATGCTACGCTTATCCATGGAGCATCGGTAATCATTTGTGAGGATCTGTCCGTTCGCGCAGGATCCGTCGCATCCAGCACGTCGGTCACGGTCAGTATCCAGCACACAATCCACATAATGGCGATGGACAGCAACACCTACGTAATTAAACCATGAGACGCTACTTTTAGAATTCTGTGCGAAACTGAATGAATTTGTTTCGTAATTATCGGCTTCTTCGTCTATCCAAAATGAACTGACAGTTTATTCGAAAGTGAAATCCACTTACCGGCAGTAGACTGAACATGGGATAGCTCACTTGATGAAATCCCTTTTTCCACTTATAGAAAGGAATTGTGATTTGACAATTGCGTAAGTATTGCGAAAACAGGATCATAAATGCCATGCTCCTAAAATAGAAAACACGTTTACATTAGCTTCATCTTTGCAGTAATAGGTTTGAAATTCTATGGCATGAGCCCATCCATTGTTACCATTGTCAACTTTACCCGATTGAGATGGCCCAGTTTTTGCTGGCCAAATTGGCAGCTTGGACAAACAGGCTAAGACCGATTAGAGTTATGGTGGGCGTGATGACCAACGGGGTGATCCAGCGCAGCAGAAATCCCAAAGCGCCGGTAAGACCGATTGCAATCTGAAGTAGGGAGGCGATGGCTATGTCACCTTGAAGCTGAACATTAAAATACGCAGAGATATAGATTATTAGATATATATAGATATATATAATACGCAGAGATATAGGTATCACAATTGAAATTAAAAAGTACACATGTCCATGCCCAACCAGATCACTTTCTTTGACATGGGTATAAACATCGTGCCCCTCTGGAACAAATATATCAATGTTAGTGGGAACTATGTAAAAAAAATAGCTATTTTCCAGCTATTTCAAAAGTATATTTTGCAATATACCTCAATACTTTTTTTAAAATGAAACGAAGAGACCAACCTACTGAATGTTCAACGTAAAAGATCTGCAGCTCAATGTATTCACTAACTTGATCAGTTGATAGTAATGTTTTTTTCAGATAATAATTTTCTCATATATCGTACCTCTCTCATGCGACTTTGCCAAACGTCATCGTATGCAGTGTTGTTAGCGGCAGTGTCTACCGTCCACGTATCTGAAATATGTACAAAAATGTTAATGAAATTTGTTTAAAAAAAATAATAATTAAAAAAAATAATAAAACAATAAATAAAATAAAAATAAATAATTTTTTTTAATGTAATTGAATATTACCTCGGTTCAATTTCCTGTGTTTCGTAATTATCGTACTCCAATTTTATTAGATAAATACAAAACTATCTATTCTGATTATTTTCTACTTTTCTACATAAAAGTAAGAGTTCAAAGGACAAAGTCACTTACGATTTTGGCTGCTGGGACACTTCCACTGCGGCAAGTTCATTATAGCGAAAGCCGGAACCAGATAGGCAAACGAGCCACCCTGTACGATCGCAAGCCTGTCGTCAAATGTGGATTAATTGAAAAAATAAAGTCATTTGATACGTTAAATGTTCATCGGCTCAAAAAACCGTTTAAACATCCCTGAACCTTAGAAATGAAGTAGAGACATAATGCTAGATAGTATAGCGACAATAATCCGAAAGTTACATGAATAATACGACGAAAGGAACTATATCTGTAAGAACCACGATGGCTGACCATTTCAGAAATGAAACTTATTGGGCACGTTCAGATATAGGATAATTACCGGATGCCGAATGTTGTCTGAAGCAAAGTGACCACTCCAAACACAACCAGCATCGTTGCCGTGAGGGCCGCGCGCGCCGGATGGTCGACGCTGAGACAGATGGACGGCGCGATCAGGAACGGAAGAGACACGGCAGAACTGAAGAAGGTTAGATAGTGCTAAGGAACCACACAACCAAAGCCAACACGACAGAATTAAAAATAATTCTCGAAATACCAAATATTATACCAAAAATGTTTTGCACGGCTAAATATTTGTTTCGTCATTGAATATCTCAGTCTAGTCAACGAAAATTTTTTTTTTTTTTTTTTTTTTATTTTATTTCAACGTCACTCAGTTTAGAACTGTACAAAGCGTCAAGCATGGAAGGAAAACAACTTGAGCGACGCGAATAATTACGGACCCCCATATTGCTGCGGCAATGTTGTAGGGGCCCTACTTTTTGGAAAATGCTTTGGCAACCACGATCTTTTGACCATTTGTACCTGTAGAGCCAGGAAGATGGCCAAATACCATGGCGGCGATTCATCTACCGAGTAGAGCACACTGGTGGCGCCGGCCGTGCTCCGTTGGAGGGCGCTATGACCGCACGTTGCTTCCGGTGACACAGGTTCCGGTGAGGAACTCAATTTTGCTTCGCCTAAACTATCAGCGTTTTCTTTGCTGGCGATCATGTTCAATTCCACCTGCAATTGAAATTTGAAATGTTTTCGAAATACTTTTCCATAAATATCTTATATCCGTCTGGTAGAATGTTTTCGGCGCGCCTTCACAGAAAACTGCTTTTATTCCATAAACTATACATCTTTTTATTGAAATATTGGTTATTTTTATTGAGGTGACACATATGTTGAGACATGATCTTCGTCTTTCTATTGCCCTAACGCATGTGCCGTGACGTCGTCATTCGTCAAGTCACTAAAAACAAATTTCCTCGTACATCGACACGCCCTGTACAAATGTTTTGTCAATCAATCAAACAATGATAACATGTTTACAGTTTACTGTCTGAGCGGTTTAATCAAGCGGTAAGCCCCCTTAACAAATATATTTTTTATAACTGTTTACATCTGTAGCTATAGGTTGTGATTCGGCGAGATGGTAGTCGACGTTGTAGGGGGCAAAGGCTAACGTTTTGGCGGGTTGGACGTCTGGGCGATGACCTTTGTCTCTGCAATGTTTTGCCAACACTTTTTATGTAAACTGTAACCGATAAACTCAATTGCCTCATTATCTGGCACTTAAATACTCGTAAATTAACTTTTACTTGGTATTAACTAGACAAACATTTCTGCATGCTTCGGTACTTACGTGGTACATACAGGGCAAATCATTTAACGTGACCTATGCAAATAACATAAAAATGAGGCATTTGACAAATAAATGTTTCAGACAAATATTTTTTGCATTGCATGGGGGAAGGAGAATTACGGTCAATTTCCAGGTCATTTCAAAGTTAACGTCATTTTGGCAATACCAACCAAATATCTTGCAGACGGAATAGTATTATACACCAAAAAATAGGCAACATTTATTCAAAACATATATTATGATCAGACTACGATTTAGAAAGATTTGTATCAAATATTGCATAAGCAGAGTGCAATTGATTCCCGTTCTAATATCGTGAGGAGCTTCTGAGCGGTCAGCTATCTGACTGATCCGATTAAATATTAGGTTCCCATTGACAAAAATGGCATTGACTTTTGAAATGACCGTCAAATTCAAAATAAATGATGCCATTTCCCTTCAGTCTCCAATACAAATAACATTTGTCTGAAACATTTCTTTTTCAAATGCCACGTTAAATGCTTCATCCTATCACTGTATATGTGTACATGAAGGAACCAATGTAATTCAAAACGAAAAACTGACACCGTTTTGATTTTTGTCACATTTTACAGAAGAAACTTTCAGTTAAAAGAAAATTGTGAATTAAAATCAGCCTCACATTTGCAAATTTCAGATATCTTCAAAAATAACGTGCGCATTTTATTTATGTGCACTTTACAGAAGCTATTTTAATTTGGACATTTCATCATTTAAAATTGGTTATATAGATTTTACTTCCTTTTGTTTTAAATATTCTTTTTTTTTTCAAATTGCATAGATTGATAGTTCTGTCTATGAAACACGTTTATTTTTAAATATCACTACAGAATTTTCTGTACTCCTCATGGTGCTTAGGCAATATAATTTTAATAATAATAATAATAATAATAACTATAAAAGGACACATTTTCAGCAGTACCCCGGGATCGACTAATCGAGAGCCCGCACCGGGAATCGAACCCGAGACCGCCGAACCATATATACCAATCTTTATACAAACTGGTTTACGACGAGTCTTAATAATATTGGAAATGTCAGCAAATATTTTAGTTGTATCGATTCTTAATATTTTATAAAATTATTAATCCCCACGCTGTGATCAATTTTATAATTGTTTTATAATTATTTACCTGCATTCCAACGTTGTGATAGCCACCCTCAGAATCCATTTTCACAGTAGAGGGAACCAAGTCGTTCAAGTCGTACGTAATATGAATCTGCCAGTCTTACTAGGCCGAACTACTCAATATGATCATTGTTATTGAGAAACCCGCAAGTACTTTTTCACATGAATTCAATTCTGCTTTTGTTGCAACATCATGCCCGGACTAGTGCAAAATTTAGACCAAGCACAAAAACAGGTCAGATCAACATATCGAATGTCCAGAATACGCGAAATGGTCAAAATTTGAAGCCTCGATTCCAACTTCCATCATTTATGGGTAGTCACGTGATTAATAGTCTGCCTATTTCCACACGCTCACGACCTTTTACACCCCAAAACTTCACACTGTGCAAAAATTGTTTGGCTCACTTCGAGCAATCCAAATTCAATATAAGAAATAATATACGAGTTTATTACTTGATGCGTTATGGTTTGACAGAGAAAATTGCAGGCCCGCATCACCCATTAGCCGCACCGAACGCATTGCACATCACAATTGGTCGAAAATAAAATAGTCTTGTAGACAATGAGAGCCAATAAAATTAATTAATTTCCGCAGCACATTCTGACTTTCTCCTGACTGACATCATCCTGATTACTTGTTATCATAACTACTTTCAAACAGACAGGAATGATTGACTAAGCTGACAAAGTTCTAAACCAAATATATTAGAGGAAATTTGACTGCCAATGGCGACTAAAAAGAGTAAAAAATTACTACGAATAAATTTCTACGAATTCAGAAAATAATTTTATTTTGCTTCCTTTTTCAATAAACTCTCCGCAGCTAAAGTAAATGATGCACTAGAAATGAAGCTAGAGTTTGACCCGGAGCTGACCCAGAGACCGGGTCCACCACCGGGCAATATCGGTTATCGTCGGCAACGTTCAAACCCAATCATCGCATGAGTGCCTAGGCACGAATTCAACACATTACGTGCGATTCCTATACAACTTTAATCACAATGAGTGTGGATTGAAAAATTATACAACCGACATATTCGCTGAGGCGTGTGATCAAGATTACAATCTGAATACAATGGAATATTAATCACAATACACCTATTATGCGAGATTCCGCTTTCATAAAAAAGGGCTCATTTTCGCATTTATTTCCCCATTGTCGTATACAGTTAAATCGACAACATATAACATAATAAAAATTCTCTTTTTCAAGCATAGAAAAAATAGTTGTCACTTTTTATAATCCTAGGCGCTAAAAATCCTTTTTACCTTCAGTAATTTAGGAATCAGTGCGCTAAAAAACACACGACAAAAACACCATTTTCTATTTAAAATTTTTTAAATGGCGATGAACAAGTATTTTGCTGTTGCTAAACTGTACTGCTAAAATATTTTCTGTTTGTCCTAAAGAAATTAGAAATATATTTCATGATTCTTGGAACATGTATTTTAACTACAGCAACTAAGCATAAGATTCAAGTGATGACTATTTTACAGGCAGGGCCTTAAAATAACCATAGGCAAAAAATATGTAAAATTCGACGATTAAATGTTTAAACAGAAACATAAGAAAATAAATACGGGACAGAACCATGAAAAATATGCTGGATCCTCGCCAGCTCGTCGATTTTTACGGTTCTGTCCTGTATTTATTGTCTTACGTTTATTTTTTAGTTGGTGAAATATTTTCTAATCTTGGAAGTCCAAAGTCTTAAAAAGTGTCGTCCTATTTAAATGTAAAAACATTATGGCTGGCTAGTTCACATGTGCAAGCTGTTCGTAGAGCAGGGGTCCCATTTTGGACTCAATCTTCCTACGTTACGGTCACGTTACCCAAATCAGCCAATCACAGCCCTGAGGAAGATTGAGTCCTAAATAAGCCCCAGCAATTTCGTCTGCTACAGAGCGACTTGCTTTGCAAGAACTTGCACATGTGAACTCTCCATTAAAATTGAGATGGTCATTTTTGCGGTGTACGTAAAAAAACATAAAAAGAAAGTGGCGTCAAGTTCATGCAGTCACCGAGGTCATCTTTGAAGTCAGTTCGTTTTCTTATCGATGACCTTTTTCAAGAGTCAGGATTAAATGAGGTGTTGCTGTAGCTGGATTCGGGCTGGGTGGTGGTGACCTTCAGCGGAAGTGTATCGGCATCAGTGCCGCCCTCTGGATGCTTTTCGTGACGCTTGCCGCACGGCAAGGTGGGGCAGCGAAGAAAGATGGCGGGCGGCACGAAGGTGGGACAGATGGGAACGTAGCGCGTCCAGCGCCACCTACGTAACAGATTCATGCCGAACGGGAGGTCGTAGCAGCTGTGGGTCGTTTCCGGTTCGCGCACGAGATGGCGACGTTCGGAGGCCGTCCCTATATGCAGAAGATGAAATAAGAGATGGACAATTGTCTTGATGCACGCTAAAAACCTTGAATGTCCTTGCTCGCTTATGATGTTTTCGGATAACAAAGAAACGCGATTTGACCTATAAAGTGACACAGCGCTATTTTCTGTTGTCAGCACACCGACTTAATTGCCTGATTAAGCATGTAGTCCATCTCTTAACGTTCCGATTTGATGTCTTCACACTTTCTTAGGTTCACGCCAATAAAAACTAATCACGAGTAATAGACACGCTGAACTATTGTACTTTCACCAGCGCGCCAAAAAAAGTGACGTTTTGTGGGATTTTTCTTTGAAAGATTGCGGTTTGTTTTCAAGATGCTATAAAAGCTAAATTCGATATACACTTGCGCTCTGACCTTTGCAGAGATTACCAAACCCGATCAACTAAAAGATTTCGGCTAAATAATAGTGCCATTTGGGAAAGTGTTCATTTTTCTTGCAACATGACCCCAAAACATTGACCAATAGCTTATAAGCTATGTTATAAACGTATTAATTAATGAGATATCAATTGCCTCAATCGTTCTCAGGCAGTAAACACAAACGGCTGTCGAAATTAGGATTTGATTGATCCTAAAGTACGCACGTAAATTGAGATCTGATTGGGAATAGAGACCAATTGGACTCTCGGCCATCGAGGATCGATACTGTTTTGGCGAACAAATCACTGTTTTTTTATCTCTTTGGTCTATGAAAACCTAAATTTAATCTGAATGGAGTTGACAATGACGCGCTAATGAGAAATTGTGACGACATTTCTGATTTAGTAAAGTTTATTCTAAGCGAACTGGAGTCGCTCACCATATGGTAATAAATGGAGCTGTCTCCAATTGCTGACGTCTAATAAAATTAAAATAGTAAACTAAGTAATTTTCATCAGGCTTCCATATCGATAGTCTCAAAAATATTGTGGGATCTGCCCATGTTCTGCTTTTATTTGGATTGAGATTCTTCAAAAGGATTTTGGTTTAGTGATGATTCCGCAAATTGTTCTAATGTTAAAAGAAAATAATTTAGTGAACACTCACCCGGTATGGTGTTATCCAGAATGGCGCCGGTCAACCTATAAAAAATAAAAAATGCATATTCATGTAAGAAAGGAGATAAAACATGTACTCGTACTGTCAATATCCTGAAAAAATACTTTACATTCCAAACACGTAAGTACATACCCGCCGATCAGCATGCCAGTGGATAATAGAACAGTCAGAACTTGATCAAGAACATCGCTACCTTTATAGATATTTAAAAATATAATAATTTCATAAATTATTTAGGGCTTAGAAATTTACAATTTAACTGGTAAAACAATCTTTTTTTGTTATAAACGTTGTGCCTAACTTATTTTCACAAACGCCATCCTGGGAGCATCTCTGAAAATTATTTTTCTCCGGTAAATTTGCCAAAATAAATATTCATGCTAATTTTTTTTTTAAATCTTACCTGTGTTGATTGGATTCTCCTTGCCTATGACGGCGTGCGGCAACATGAGCCCAAGAAACAGAGACATACCGATGATGAATAGATTACGCGAGGTAAACAGATTAACCGAATGCACGTTGTTGATACCCACGCCGATTACCATACCGAACTGGTATCAGCCGCGTCAACCGAAAAAATTACAAACAAATCAAGGAATTAGTTTCGAAATAACTAATCAAGAGTAGTAGAAAACGCCGATATATTCAAAACGAGATAGGGTTGAATGGATAGCTGGACGCTAA